>RCUC01135943.1:0-99429 GCA_003697995.1 Taxidea taxus jeffersonii
CCCCCCCCCCCCACTTTTTATCAGGACGCCTATCATGCTGGGTCAGGAGCCCACCTACTCCAGGATGACCTCATCCCAACTAGATACACCCGCAAGGTCTCTAGTTTTCAATAAGGTCACATTCTGAGGTACTAGGGGTTACGATGTCAACATATGAATTTGGGGAGGGGCGCGACTCAAGCCCTAACAGCTCCCAGCACAGTCACATTCAGGTGCACACACATGCTCAGGCTTACGCACTCCGTGCCCTGTCTGCTGTTATTTTAAGAAGCATGTGTTCCCACCATGGGCATATATCCCTTCTTGACCTTCTCCAGGTCCCTGTGCTGCAGTACTGGAAGGAGCAAATGTCACAGAGAAAGACAAACGTGGTTAATCCAGAATACGCAACTCACTTCTTGGTTTCTTGTCCACCGCCATACCTCAGTGTATAACGGTGCCCACGCCGTCCCCACACACCGGTCCCTGGGGAAACCCGGCGAGCCTGGATCCCACGGAGATGGGGACAAGGAGAGGGAAGTTCCAGTATCAGGGCTCCTGGATGCATGCCCTCGCTCTGCTGTGGATTAATGTGAAGAGAGTCATGCTCACACTTTGTGCTGTGGTTTCTTCTAAATCTTTATGGCTTCCATGGAATTCGTTCATCCCTGCGTGCATTTCAAACCTCCACTGTGCTCCCCCTCTGCCAGTTGCTACACAAGGAACCGGGCAAAGGGACCAACGAGAAGCGGCCCTGGGGTCTTGGTCCTCCATTTTCCTTCTTTCTCTCAGACTCAGTAATTCTAAACTGGCCGGCAACACGGGTTCACCATGTTTCTGACAAGCCTCCAGTGGACACGACCAGAGGCCTCCATGCTTTAAAGCCTGCAGAGACTTCTTCCTGTGCAGAGACGGACGCAACAAACCGGCCGCGCCCACTTACCGCGCTGAGTTTGGACTCACTGGGTTGCAGAGAGGCAGAACAAAAGGCCGAGTGTGCCCCGCTCCAGCCTACCCGGCTCCTGCTGCCGGCTGTCCATGGGCTTCCCCACCCGGCCCGCTGGGGTGTTGCAGGCTTCCCTTCAGTCTCAGCCTGAGGAGGCACCAGCAGGAGACCCCAGGCCAAGAAAGAGAGGCTGTGTTTCCTCCATTTCCTGTTCCAGACCTTGTTTCTGGCACTCACTGGGGTCCCTTCTTCACCGCTCCCACTCCTGCTGAGTTCAGAGAAAAGCCTTTCCTCTTTTTTATTAAAGGGAAAAGTTATTCATGACACTTGGTGAGATGGCAAGACAGACTTTACTCAGAGGGACTCTTCCAAGGGCTCCAGGAACCGCCAGCCACAGCAGGGTTTGCAGTAGGAGAGGGAGGTTGGGCTCAACTCTGAGTAGGAGAAGGGAGTGTGGGAGTTTATAGGCGAGGAGGGATTCCGGCTCACCTGGCCTGTCAGGACGCTCAGTGAAGCGAGGCCAGGGGTCCAGTGTCACCGGGACAGTGCGGCTGAGGTACTGGACCAGATATTGGGGGTAACCCTACTGTGCAGGGTGGGCGATTCTGGCTAAACCAACTTAGTGGGACTTTTGCTAACATTGTGTGATGCAGAGATGGACAGAGAAGTCCAAAAGTCAAGGTCCAGTTGGGAAGAGGGCTCAGAGAGCCCTGACTGGAGTGTGGTGAAGGACGGATGCTTCACCACCCTGACCCTCCGGGTCTGGGAGTAATGGCAGTTTTCCCTCATTCTTTCCTTCCAAGAAGCCCACATATCTGAGAGCGAACCTCTCCTCAAGGTCTCCTGAACCCTCTCACTCAGATTTTATCTTCTGCTGGGACCGTGACTGATCCATGCCAGGAGGCCAGTCCTGTCCACGGACACCACTGAAGTTGTCCTGGAGCCCAGCGTGAGTCGCTGTTTTGTTTCTTGTGTCACCATTCACAGAAATCTGAAGCTCTCCTAACGACAGACAAAGCCCTGCTTCAAAATGGAGCGTGCGCATCATGGATGCTCCCCCATGATTTCCCGTGTGCTCTCGCTGCCTCCCCAACGAGTGACTTGTGACTAAGAAAGGTTTCTCACTGTCATCCCTGCTATTGAAAACAAGTCTGCAGCTCACATCAGAGCATGCCAGCTGTAGAGAGCAAAGTCAGTCTAAAATCCGACCCTGAAGACAGCTGGAGAGAGGCCTCCCCACCAGAGCTGGGCCTGCGCTCGTTCTTTCTCCCAGGAATGCTAATTGCCTTTAAAGAGAATCTGCTCTGCACAGTGGTGTCCACACGTCCACTCTGAGCCTCTTTTGTCACTGAGAACAATGCGAGCGCATGAGCCCAGTGTGTGCAGCGACCCACCTTGTCTTGCTGAGAAAAACCACCATGACACAAGGTTAGGTAAATCAAAATTGGATAAAATGTGGAGGTAGATGCTTGCTGCTTTTTTCCACACTGGAAGAGTAAAATGATATCGTCCTTCTGCTCTTATTCCTTCATTGACTCCAGAGACCAACAATAGCGGAACTAGGGTAAACACTTTGTATCATAGTTGTTCAAAAGCAGACTTAGGGGTGTGCCTGAGACAGACTCCACTGTCTGAGAGCCTGGTGGGGCTCCTTCCCCACCCAAACCTAAAGAATACTTTTCCAGAGGATGTGACAGGGACCAAGGCCTTTCTCCATCCTTCTGGTCATTCCAGCTCCCCTTCCCGCTCCATCAGTCTTGTCCCCTGGGTGGCCTGGCTAGTTTTGCTTCACTTTCTATAACTCAAAGCCCAGCACCTCCCTGCTCTGTGATGACAGTCTCCCTGGTGTCCAGATGAGAAAGTTCTTATCCCCTGTCCTGGCGCACACAGAGTGAGACGACAGCCTGCAGAATTCATACTAAGCATCGGAAAGACAAACCACCTTGAAAACAAAGACACTTGGAACCCCCTGAGGTTCCTCCATGTTCTAGAAATCCAATGCAAAGCTGAAAAATGCCTCCACTAATGGAAAAAAAATGTGTTCAGTGGAAGGTTTACATGGATAAAAGCCTCAGGTTCTCAGCTAGAAGCACCGTGTTGGCTAGACGCTAATGCCCTCCCGCACGTGCTGCCGGTGACCCAGCCCTCACACACCCACAGCGTCTGTGCATGTTGACCAGGTGACAGACCAGAGGCTGGTAAACCACAGCCCATGGTTGTCCCTTGAGTATTTCCATCTGTTTCAAATAATATCAGGCTTTGGTCTTTTGGAAAACTGGTCAAATGTTCAGTAGCAGGTCCTGAGAACACTGTTTCTAGATGAAACCACATTCCACTTACAGAGCTTTTCCTCAGAACCTAAATGCTATTAAATGTGAGGATGTCTACGGAGGCTTGAGATTAACTCAGTAAACTACTCACAAATAAAATGTTTTTTCATATATGCTGTATTAGTCAGCTTCTCCAGAGAAACAGAATCATAGGATATGTATAGAGAGAGAAAGAGAGATTTATTTTAAGGAATTGGCTCATAGGATTGTGAGATGTAGCTGGCCTGAAATCTTTAGGGAACGCTGGTGGGCTGGAGACCCAGGGAACAGTTCACACTGCAGCTCAAGTCAGAAGGCCTTCTGCAGGCTGCATTCCTTCTCAGTGAACTTCAGTCTTTCCTTCTAAGGCCTTCACCTGATTGGATGAGGCCCACCCATGTGAATTAAGAAAATTTGCTTTAATTGAATTTTACTATTCAAATGCTAATTACTTCTAAAAAAGTACCTTAATAGGGGCATCTAGACTGGCCTTTGACTAAACATTGGGTATGGCACAGCCAAGCTGACACATTAAATTGCCAATTGCACATTCACACATATCCAGAGGAACAGTTAGTGGTAAAGAATGTCCATGGAATGTGCTACTTGTCTACCTGCGAGCAGCCATATACTGGAGTTTTCTGGGCTAAAATCCTATGAAATAAAATCAAAGGCAATATCATTAGACATTCTTCTTTCCTAAGAATAAATACCTTGATGGACCTATGTTGTCCTTTCTAGAAATTGAGGTGATTCAGTTTGTGCAGGGTGCTTTAACAGAGTGGTGTAGTGCGAGACCCAGGGCACAGGTTTTAGACTCAGCCTGATCTGAGTTCACACCCTGGCTCCTTTCTAGACTCCCTGTGTGACCTTGTACAACCGATGTAATCTCTTTGGGCTTATTTCCCAGCCTCTCCGGTGAGCACAGAAGCATGGAAACAGCATGAAGAGGTGTGCCTGAGACCCAGAAGGGAGCTCTCGGAGGCACACGACTGTGGCTCAACAAACCAGGGCTCAACATCACAGGGTTGTGAGAGCGAGCCAGAAAGGGTTTCAAATCACTGTCTACCATGTGCAGGATAACAAAGGCAGACTCACATGAAGGCCATAAGGATACCTGAGCCGTAAAAATATCTGAGCTTCAAGGCAGAAGGGGAGTCGGCAGTGGCCAAGACTCTGCAGAGTTTCTAGGCAGGTGAGGATGTGGAAGATGCAGCCAGTTGGTTCAGGGCCATGTGTAAGGGGATGACCGTCTCCATGCTGATTTCACAGGGCAGTTAATAGCAGAAAACACAATGAGGCTGGCAGGGTGTCTGAGTGTCATGAACATTCTAGAGCAAAAATATTTCCACAACTGTCATGAGGGCTGTCTTTTTAGCATGATCATAGCTGCATAGAAGGAGATTGGCAGGAAGATTTAATTGCTTTCCCATGTTTTATATGCAAAATTTCTCTGAAATAGATTTACCTAAGAAATGGTTAAGATGCTGCTGTACAGGTGAGTTCAGCTCCACTAATGCTAGACTAATCCTTCCCAATGAGAACAACCATCAAATCTGAGAAAACATTGTTGAAATGTATTTAAAATTGTCATAAAACTAATACAGCAATAAAAGGAAATTATAGGACTGAGGTTTGAGAGAAAAATAAAACAGGTGAGTCTAACATTTGGGGACATTTACCCCAGAAGCTTCTTCTCTTGCTGAAACGAGCAGCAGAACACAAAGTGTGACCAGAGCCTTTGAGAGACCCCCAAGGATAGAGAAAAACTGGATCTCAGGGTACTCCAGGCACAGAGGGCGGCTCTATAAATATCTAGGTATCAAGTTGGAACATCAAAGAGTTAAAACCAAAGAAAAAAGGTGGAGCACCTGGGGGGCTCAGCCTGTTAAGCATCTGACTCTTTATTTTGGCTCAGATCATGATCTCAGGGTCATGGGATTGAGCCCCAAGTTGGGCTCCATGCTCAGTGGGGAGACTGCCTGAGATTCTCTCCCTCTTCCTCTCTCCCTGCTTACATACTCTCTCTAAAATAAAAATAAATTAATCTTTTAAAAAAACTAGGAATAAGGGTAAACTAGAAATAAACTGACTTTCAAAAATAGACAATAGTCAAGCATTGATCCAAGGTAACCCCAGCTTTGAATCCCCTTGCCTAGTTAGGGTCCTCTGTGTAGGAAGAGAGCATCACACTGAGCCTCAAATTATTTCTACAGGTTTTCAAATACAATGTCTGCACCCAATCAAAAATTATCATGCATGAGGAGATAAGAAAACATTATTTAAAATACAGAGAAACTTCAACCCACAAGTGATCCAGACTATGGCATTGTTAGACACAGGTGGAAAGTAACAAGGCTCAACGTGCTTAAGGAAATAAAGGATAGGCTGAGAATTTTTGCACAGAACTAACTAGAAACTATTTCTGTAGAGAGATACAAAGTATTTATAAAAGCCCAAGCAGTTCTTCAAGAACCAAAAAAATATAATGACACCATGTTAAGTGAATTTAATAGAAAATTATGAAGAGCTAAAAACAGAATTAGCAAGCTGACAGATTGATCAGAAGGAATTACCCAGACAACATGATGAAGATGACAGAAAGAACACAGGAGAGGCAGGAATGTGGCAAGAAGGTCTCTATTACCTGCAACTGAAGACCCAGAGACAAAGAGAAAAATAAAGAAGCAGAGGAAATTGTGATAATTTTCCAAAACTAATGAAAGAACTAAAGCCACACTTTCAATCAGCTCCACAAACCCAAACAGGGTAATTACAAAAACCCCTCACTTACACACAACATAGGAAAATGTAGAAAAACAAGTGAGAAATCAGGCAGAGAAAAAAGACAAATGATTTGCAGAGTGGTGTCAGTAAGAGTTACAGCTGACTGTTTTCTTGAAACGACAGAAGACAGGAGAGAACCAAGTTCTGTCTTCAAACAGCAGCAACAAAACCAAGAATTTAAATTAAGATTCTAGGAAAAATATAACTCAAGAATGAATGCAAAATTAAAAGATGTTGAGGCAAGAATGGACAGAACCCATCAGCATGAAGACCACTCTGAAGGAAAGGCTGAAGGAAGTCCTCCCAGCGGAAGAGACATGAGTCCAGGTAAGACCTGAGACAAGAGAGAGAAGGGCAAACTTCAAACATGCAAGCAAATCTACATAGAAGTGTCCCCATCAAGTGCAAAAAATACACAGAGTAAATGACAATAACACAAGCAGTAAGACAAGGCCACACGCAGTCAGGGCATCCTATCTCTCCTGTTGTGGCTGGAAACTATTGGTAGGTCAGGGTGCCTGTTGCTTTCTCTAGGGTAATCACTGACTTGAAAAAAATACACAATGATGAAGATAATGAGAGTGGAGGATGGAACAATTAAAAAAATGCTTAACCAGTTTAATTAAAAAAGGCAATCTTAGAAAGAAAAACATCTCTTCCAGATAACTGTGAAGTCATTCACCAAGGAACTGCCAAGCATTGATCATAGAGCAGGTGTGTAACTGGCCCAGAAACCAGTATCTGGTAAGAAGATCCCAGGTCCCTCATATAGTTGGACTCTGTCTCTTGACCTCTGCCACAGAAGGGTTGCACTGAACTGTGATGACGGCATCAGATAATGATATATATGTATTATCTGCAATACTATAAAGGCGGGGCCCAGGAAGTAGACAAAAGAACATGGACTTTGAAATCACAACAAATAGTTTAGACCCAGTGCAACCATTAAATTACATTGTTTTGTCAGATCTTCTAACAAGAAAAATCTGGAAGAGAAAATACAGAGCATTTACCATTTTTAAAAGTAAAATGAAATATTATAGCTTTATGACCTTACTCATAATATAGATTTTAAGTGAAATGTAGGCGGTCATATAGTCAGAAATCCCATGGGGTTGGGAGTGGATGAACCCCAGAAAAACAAAGACCTGGTAAAGAATCTGGTGGTCAAATTCTCCCCAAGAACCCATCCGACATGATGAATTTCTGAGATGTTGAGAGAATGAGAGGGTCCGCAGAGAGGCAACGTAAACAGCCCCAACACACCTTGGAACACTAAGCTTTGAGAATAAGTAGGTAAGGTTGGTCCTGATGGTATCTAGTCAGGAATCACTGCCCTGAGATTGTGCCTCTTTCACTCTGGTCTGTCCGAAGAAGCTCTGTCCAGTTCAGGAAAGAGCCAAATCATGATCAGCGATGACGTTGTGCCTTAACCCACACCTTCCTAGGAACTCTGAGAGTCCATCTAACCATGGATGGTGTAAGGCGCTGTGACATTCCTGGTGGAGACTGGCCTATTAATCTTCCTTCATCTTCTCTCATCTTCCTCTGAGCACTCCGCCCCAGGTCCAATGTCTCACTTCATGGGGCCATCAGACAGGGATGGATGGCATCCTGATTTCCACACCATGCATGTGAGCATAGACCCATGAGAGGGCCCTTCTGTTAGCCCATGTTGTAGCTTTTCCAAAAGAACTGTCCCAAACAAGAGGAAGAAAACTCTATTAAGGAGACTTTCCAAATCTTCTAACCAGGCTCATTATAGTGACTAAATCCTAGGGCTTCAGGCTTAAATTAGACTTAATTAGAGGTAAGCACCTGAAACAGTGTAAGTTCTACAAACAATGGAATCACCGTCATCATTATTGTCATCATCTCTCCCATCCTTGTTCTCATCAACATCCACACTGTCATCACCACCATATTCATTATCATCACCGTCACCACCATCACCATCACCACCATCATCACCATCATGATCATCACCATCACCACCATCATCATCACCATCACCACCATTAATCCCATCACCATCACCACCATCATGATCATCACCATCACCACCATCATCACCACCACCATCATCATCATCATCCATCACCACCATCACTATCATCATCATTCTGGAGCTGGTATATTATTTCTTTCCTCTTTGCTTTTCCAACCTCCCACACTCTCCACCTCAGACCTCTGGAATGAAGTGCACCCAGCCAGGCCCCTATCAGTGGCGCTGGCAAAGTGGTGTGCTCCCCACGGACCACATGAAAATGGCAGGGATGCATGTCAACAGCAGCCATGCACTGTGTGAACCAGGCACACCACAGACAAGCCGGGACACATGGCTTTGAGCTCAGTGGACACCGAGCAGGAGGACCCCAGTCCCAGGAAGTGGTATGACAAGATGGCTAAGAATAAAGATAGTGAGAAATTGGCTGCCTGTGATCTTGAAAGCACAACTGACTCATGGCCATGGGGAGCCTTTTTGGAGACTTTCGCCTTGATGTTTTGAATAGAGCTCATTGTGATGCATGCCTGTTCTGCTTATTTATAGTGATGAGATAAAGCCCAGGTGAGTTCTTTGGCAGCAGGGAATGCTGCTGTTTTTAATCAAAGCAAATAAAAAGACAATCTCTTTACTGAAAAGATGTATCCTCAAGGCCTTTTACAGACTGCAGACGTGTGTACCTTAATCTTACATTTCTTTGAAAAATGAACGCTCCTGAAAAGCAATCTATATATTCCTAATTTGACAAGGAAATACTTGAATAGTTCTGCCTTTCTGAATCAGAAAAGAAAAGAAAGGGATAAAAAGTAAGCCGGCTGTGACACAGGAACCATGCCGTGTCACCAGCTCGAAGGCCACATGCTAGGGGGAAACACAGTTCAAGGCCACCAAGCCTCCAGCTGCTAAGAAGCAAATTTGATTTTGCAATACAAACAGGACAAGTCAAGATAATGACTGAAATATGAGGTTGCAAAGGATGAGCCCAGCCGCGGAACCCAGACTCTCCGGGGTGATAGCCGCAGACGTGCATACTGTCGGAAGATGCGTCACACCCACAGTGAATGGTGAGGCTGCACGGCACCCGGCGTCCCCTACACAACAACCACAGCTAGTGGGGTGTGTGGATCATCGTGCTGAAATGCAATAAAGGACACATCAACCTCCGTGTGTGTTCCCGGGGAGAGACGTGAAAGGACAGGTGTCCTGGCTGGGTGGACAGGAGCCGCACAGTCTCCGGCCGAGCAGGGTAGAGGGGATGATCTGTCTGTGCTGGAGCTGAGGAACAGCTTCTGCGTAAATATTCACTCCTCGTGGCTTCATCATGGTAGTGAATAGAAAATGTATCTTTGGGGCGCCTGGGTGGCTCAGTGGGTTAAGCCTCTGCCTTCGGCTCGGGTCATGGTCTCAGGGTCCTGGGATCGAGCCCTGCATCGGGCTCTCTGCTCAGCAGGGAGCCTGCTTCCTCCTCTCTCTGCCTGTCTCTCTGCCTCCTTGTGATCTCTGTTAAATGAATAAATAAAATCCTTTTTAAAAAAAAGGAAAATATATCTTGTCACTGGGTTTCTAATGCTATTTCTTCACCCAACCTGACTAGAAAAAAAATAATAATAATAACATTTCTAAGTGTCTCTTTATTTAAAAAAAAAAAACGGTTTGTGTGAGTGCAGATATGACTTTTCCATTTCTTGGGTTGTTTTACTATTCTCATGTGACTCGTACCACCAAACCCACTGATACCTCAAGGAAGTTTTAATGACGAAAAGAATGCCAGCCCAGCAAGATGAGGCGCTAGGACTTGGGGTCTGAGCTTGAGGAGAGAAGTGTGTATGTACTTATGAAGTGTGTACTGGCTAGGAG
Source organism: Taxidea taxus jeffersonii (assembly GCA_003697995.1). NCBI lineage: Eukaryota > Metazoa > Chordata > Mammalia > Carnivora > Mustelidae > Taxidea > Taxidea taxus. The sequence continues at coordinate 9,884 of RCUC01135943.1, forward strand.
AGTGTCTCCCAAAAATCCACGTCTACCCTGAACCTCATGATGTGACTTCACTTGAAAATAAGGTCTTTGCAGAGATGCCATTAGTTACAATGAGGTCATTCTGGATTGGGCTGGGATCTAACCCAGTGACTGGTGTCCCGATAAAAAGAAAACAGAGCCACAGAGATGCACAGGGAAGAAGCCGTGTGATGACAGGAGAATAAAGTGACATGTCTACCAGCCCAGGAAGACTGAGGATTAAAGGCAATCATCAGGAGCTGCAAGAGGCAGAGAAATATCCTCCCTTTGAGCCTTCAGCAGCACAGAGCCTGCTAACACCTGGGTTTCAAGACTCTGGCCTCCAGAAATGAACAGAATACATTCGTGCGGTTTGATGCCATCAGGCCTGTCACAGCAGCTGTAGGAAACTCATCCCATGTCCCTTGGCGTCTGGAGAACGGAGTCCACAGAACAGCACCTTCCAGGGGCCCCTACATGTGTACGGACCATTCAGGTGCCTTCTGAAATCTGTCAAGGGAAGAAACCACTGGGGTTGTTAGGAATCGCTTCCCTTGAGTGATTCCGGCAGCGCTCCAAGTCCTGGCACGTGCTCTGTCCTCCACATGCGCCACGACGTGGCTGCCGGGCTTCCGAGTGTGGCCCGTCCTGCTCATTCTTGAGCAGGCTGGCAGAAGACTCTTCCCTTAGTCATCTAACCGGCATTTCCAAAAGCCTGGGGTGGCTTTCATGCCCCAATCAATGGTCTTTAGAAGAGATTCTGGAATTTTCCATTAAAGGCTTCAGGCTGCCTCTGCATCTGGTGTTACTTCCATGCCCGTCCCTCCCTGCCCTCCCCATCTTTCCCCCTCCCTGCCCTTTCCACTCAGCTTAGACCTAGCAAGGCCTCGCCCTCTGTCCGCAAGGCTTTCTCCACCCCCTTCTACCCCATAGGCCTGTTTTATCCCATCCACCAAGGGTGTTCGTTTCCTACGGTGCTGGAAACTGGTGGCTTAAACCCACACAGTGTTACTCTCCCACAGTTCCGGGGGCCTCACGTGTGCAGTCCGGGTGTCGGCAGGGTCCCCGAGGCTCTTCCCGGTTTCTAGCATCGCCACCCCCCTTGGTGCTCCTTGGCTTTCTGCTGCGTCACAGTGACCTCTGTCTCTGTCATCACGCCATCCTCCCTGCATGTCTCTGTCTCTCCCCTTACAGGAACATCAGTCAAAGGAGTAGGTCTAACCTACACCTGCATGACCTCGTCTGAACTGGGTTCCATCAGCAAAGACCCCACTTCCAAAAAGAAGCACATTCACTATGTACTGGGGGTAGAACGTGGACCTCTCTTCCTGGGAGACACAAGGCAGCTGACAGCATGGAGCTGGTTGACACGGGGGCCAGCTGGCCCTCTCTCCTAGCACCGCTCCTTGCCTCATAGCATCTGGTCTGCATCCTGCCCTGCAGGGCTGTGTAGGGCCCTGTTTCTGAACTGTGCTCTGCGTGCACAGGGTCCCACCCTGGCTGCCACCTGACCCCAGAGTGCAAAGCCCCCCATCACTGCATGCCACCAGTGCTGTGTTCTGGCATGCTGACCCAGGCCCTACCCTGCCTGGGCATCAGCATCTCCCTGTCCCCCACCCCGACCCATTAAGAGGGTCCCTGCCTGGGTCTCCTCCTTTGACGGGGTGAGTCTCAGAGGAAAGAGTCCAACTGTTTCTGGTGGGGACATGCTGACTCTAGCCAGGGCCTCTCTTGGTGAGAGCTGCCCCAGAGCCTGTGTGTCCTGACCTTGCCTGCCCAGCCAGAGCGTGTCTGGCCAGGGGAAAGCGTCCCTGCCCCCACAGAGCTACTCATTTGGGAACTGGGCTTGGCCCGCTGTGGGGATAGGGTCAGAAACTGCAGACCAGGTTAGCCACGGAAGGCCCTCTGTGTGCTCTGCAAGGGAAGGCTTCTGCCTTCAGCTTCTCTGTCTGTATCTTCGGTGTTTCCAGTGTATAGGGAATTTCCTAAAGAAAAACAGAGGAGAGGAACAAGACCGGACACATAATAATAATACCTAAACGTAGCCATCAGTTATGAAGGGCTCGTGATGGCAGGACAGCGCTGTGACAGCCTGAGCACACGCCTGCACTACGTTAGAAGACCTCGCTAGAGCCTGGAGGTGGGCTTCTGACCTGATAAGGAAGCTGGGATGGAGGCAAATTGACCCGCTCAGGCTCACATGAGTGAATAAAGGGCAGAGCTGAGGCCCGAAGCCCACAGCCTTTGGTCCTGCGCTGTTAGCCACAGCGCCTCTGTGCCTGCCTCCCCAGGCAGTGGGCAGCTCTGGATGCTCCCGGGTCTGCGTCTGGCCTAGCCACTAGGTGAGCTTCCGTTTCAGCCACAGACCCCTTGCTCCCCAGCTAAGGCCACCCGCCTTCTCTGAGGCAGCCAGACCTGCACCAGTGGAGGGGCTCAGGTCCAGGGGATGGCCAGGTGGAGGCAGGGGACCAAAGCCGGGGCTGCTGGCTCTCTGGCGGCCAGACTGACTGCAGACCCCCGTGCCAGTGGCTCTGTGGTTTCGGCACTCCAAGAGGCCAAACACCTGCTGGTGCAACTGGGTGGACACGGCCTCTGGGCTGGTGTGGCAGAGCAGGCCATCGGCCTCCCCGGGACCAGCACATCACAACGCCCACTTGGACTCTGAAGAAAAACCCTGGACCATCACCTGAATGAGCCTTTAGCTCACCTTGCTGGACCTCAGTTTCCTTCCACATGACACGAAGAGATTGGATGATGTTATAATTAGGGAGCTTATGGCTCTCTTAGTCTTTTGACTATAAAATTTCCATCAAGACCAAAGTTGGCTTCGCCTCAGCTGGAGACAAACAAATGCATACCACGTGTAGGAGACACCCGGCCACGCACACGCTGGTCTCCCCCAAACTCTGACCCCTCCATGCCAGCCTCCCCGCTAGTCCTCAATTTGCCAACTCCACCTGGGCCTCAAGACCTTTGCCTCTGCTCTTTCCCTGCCTGAGACACTCCCTCCCACCCCAGACAGCACCATGCCCAGCCTCTGGTCCCTCCCCTTCCTTCAGGGACAGGGGAGCTGGGCAGTCCTGGGGAGGTCTAGCTATCTTCCGGGTATATGTCGAGGACACAGCTCTCAAGATTTGCCAAAGGATGGGGATGTGGAGGGTATGAGAAATCAGTGGCAATTGCTCTGTGTTCCCTGGGCCCTCATAGTGGGTAGGATGGAGCTGCTGGGTTCCGTGATATAGACAGCAGGGACAGGTAGTAAGGGCACACTGAGGGATTACATCTGAACATGTCACATCTAGGACACCCCTTGGACTCACTGGATAGCCAGCCACTTAGAGTCAATACATGGGTCATGGCTGGAGGTACAAATTGGGAACCAAGAGTGCATGTATGACATTTAAAATCAGGAGAATGAAGTTACAGCAGAGAAGGGAAGAGGCACGAAGGCTTGGAGAGCAAGGAGGGGAAGAGAACCCACCTGCCCTAATGGAGGGCTGGAGCTCCACCAACTGCAAGAGGTGCAGAAAAACAAGTAAGGCTCCTCATTTCAACCACTCTGTGGAGTCTTATTCCTTCTTTAATTAGAGGAAATGGGTTGAGTAACTTGCCTGAGATCCCTGAGCTGGAGAAACACTGATTTGGGATTCAAATCCAGGTCCTGCAGACCTGAGACACACTGGCCTTTCTACCACAGTAGAAACTTACTTCTCGATAAAGGATGGTGTGCTCTGTGTGGTTTTTATGCTGTGTGTCATAGGCATGGGGTTTCCTTGGCCACTGTATCAGTCACACCACTTCCAACTGCACTGCTTTTTGTGGGTTTTGTCTTTTCCAAAGTGCTTTGTTTACAGATTTTTAAATTAAATAGAAGAAAATGAGTCCAGATTTGTACAGCTAAACAAACATCACAAAGTGATAATTATCAATGAGCTTCTTATATCTGTGAGTCAATATCCTTCATCAGGAGGACATTTGGGAAATTCTTAGCAATCATGTCTTTGAAGATATCTCTGATCCATTCTCTGTTTTCTCACCTTTGGGCTGTCGATTCTATGAACATCCAACCTTTTAATTATGCTGCTCTGTCCGTTCTTTGCTGTATTTTCCATCACTTACACTTTCTGTGATTCAGTCTGGGTATTTTCCTTCTCCTGCCTCTAGTTCTTGGGCAAAACCTGACTTTTGATTCTTGAACATATTCATCACAATTATTTTAAGTCCGTGTCTGCTGATTCCAGAATCTGGGTCTCCGTGGTTTGGTTCCTGCTGTCTGGCTGATTTGTCTCACCCTGCTTCTTTCCATTACATTATCATTTTGTGGGGAAGTCTACTTCTCACTTTGGCCTAGTGGCCAGGGTTGGGTGAATGTGCGGTGGGGCTCCTTCAGAAGACCTAAATGGTTTCTGGCTTAGTCCTACTCTTACATATGATCCTGCGAGATTCTCATCTGAAAGTCTGGGACAATTCCAAGGACTTCTTCAGGAAGGTGTCTGAGATCCTGTGCCTGTCCTCCCAGGCCTACGAGACTGTTGAGAGCTCAGCAGACCCTGAGACGTTTGGTTACATAGCATCTTTACTTACTACAGCATCTAGAGTGTCACCTGACCTTAGGGTTTTTCAACACTCGTCATCCTTCCAGGGTCCTGGACCTCAAATCCTGTGGCCTTGAAATGGCCACAAACAGACTGGTTTCTTTCCTTTCTACTGTGTTCAGTTTTCTTACTATTCTAGGTGAAAAGGTTGGTCTGCATTATCTAGACTTCCATCACCAGAAATAGAAGTCTTTTCTTAGTTGCTCATAGCAGGTTCACAAAGGTCCTTTTAGCTTCATAGTCCATCAGCATGGCAGAGTCCTAGAAAGACACAGTTCACTGGGCTGTCCCCATGGGTACAAACACAAATGACTTCATACAGTGCATTAAGCACATTCATTCAAGTAACCTCCTTAATGAAGCTCCCCACCCCCGCCTCCTTTTGTGTCAGAAAGGGCTTAAAGAGTTCATTTTTTATGAAATTGGTAAATCTCTCTTGGGTTTCATCATGTTGTATTCTTAGAAACTGTCCATGTCTCATTAAAACATGTGGGTTATAAGTTTCCAAGTAGCAGTTGGGGCAGGTTACAGGGTTTCAGGATGGACAACCTAACCTCAAACCTAATAAATATATTTTCAGGGGGAATAAAGTACTTTAATTAAGAAGCAAAATGACAGATCAGAGAAAATAGCACCAGGAAAGTCTATCCTACGTAGCCTAATTTATTATCCATTTCTTCTCCAGACGCAGCATGCAGGATGAAAGCCAATAATTAGTTTGAGCTGAAGCCTCGCTCACATTCTGCCTTTGTGTATCCCCCAGACTCTGGGCCTTGTTACTCTTGGGACCCCATCTCAAAGCCTGGGGCATGAGGGCTGGGAAAGGAGGCACAGAAGGGGAGCTCACTGTACAGAGTAGAGATGGGGTTGGGGGAGCTGCCCCCATGCAAATGGGCAAAGATATCCTCACAGATGCAGGTCAGGAAGGAGGGGAAAAGAGCCCACACACTCCTTGCCTTATCACTATTTTAAGTCACTTAGAAAACATACTCCCTAAAAACCTTTATCTCCTGTGTCAAAGCTTATCAATGACCACCATGTTGAGAAACATTCTGAGGCTGAATCAAGGTCGATGACTAAGGACACTAAGTCTCAGGCTTGCAGTGCACAGGTGTTTCTGTATTTGCCACGTCTCTCATTAAAATGTGTGTACAATAACAATTATTCCAGACTTGTTGTGGGGTGTTAGGGTGCATCATTATTTTTTCTCTTGTTTCTAAAACAACCTCATGATATAGGTAAGGCAGGTATCATAAATCCCATTCACAAGTAAGAAAGCTGCAATATGGAATGTCCCAGGATTTGACCACATTACCCCCCGGCTCCTTGCTCACATTTCTGTTCCACTTTCCCACAGTTGTAAGGAAGACAGCAGGTGCTGATGACCAGGCATCACATCGGGGAAAAAGAAATGGATCAGGCAAAGATATTCACAACATTGGTCTCAAAGAACACAAGAAATACTCTCTAAATAGCAAATTAGTCTATCCTTTAATTTTTTAAAAGAATTATTTATTTATTTGAAAGAGAGCAAGAAGTGAGAGAGAGAGCACACATGAGAGAGGGGCAAAGGAAGAGGGAGAAGCAGACTCCCTGCAAAGCAGATAGTGCCACATGGGGCTTCATCTCACAACCCTGAGATGGTGACCTGAGCAGAAATCAAGAGTCAGATGCTCAATCAATTGAGTCACCAGTCATCCCCTGCCCATTCATGTCAACAAATTAAACACGTAATTCAGAATTTATTATAAAACATAATTAAAATATGAAAATTATGAATGATCATGAATATAGTCTTTTTTCATATTACTGATGGAAGACCACAAATGGTTAATGCTCCAAACATAAGAAAATACAAAAGATGACTTTAGGATTTAAAACTTTAGCTGCTAGTTATTGTGAATCCCCAAAAACAAGGCAGAAAAACCGCAGTTCAATTCATTAAAATAAATATTTAATTGGACCATATGTAAAATGCATAGAATATACTAGAATTAATCTAATATGGATTAGATAAGGGTACAAATAACTATAATCTGAGACAAGATATGATATATGATGTTGGAGAGACACAGGGAAAATACCAGGGAGGTAATCAAATCAGGAGATTTGGAAATAAGCATTCAGAATGATGTCTAAAGGAGCATGAATTTCATTTTTATAAATATTTTAAATTTACTTTCAAATTCAAGAAGGAAAGAGGGAGAGAAATATTTCTTTCAATTCTGTGGATTTAGTCTGCTCCTATTTTTTTTTTTTCCTCCTGGAATCCTTAGATAGATATGAACAAACCAGGCTGATAATTATTCATGTTTATGCCCAGGAACCTTTGTAGGATTGTATATAATAAGCATCCAGTAATAAACCAATTTAACTCAGGACTCATGGCATGGCTTTTAATTTCTGCTTACAGATCTTCAAAGGTTAATAAAAGGGAAAATGGCGTTTATAAATGAATCATAGAAACCAAGAATTTGATGTGATTCCTTCACCTTAAATAGAAATATCTTTAGAGTATTCAACATGGACTATTATTACTTTGTTTTGTAGCTCTCCTGGAAACAAGATATGAGAAGCCCTAGCGCCTGGTGTTTCGACACCAAAGCCCCTTTGTGTTGTGAGCTCCTCTCTGAAGGCTGAACGCATTTGCACCGGACACATGGGGAGAGAGCCCAGAGCTGCATGACTAACTTCTGAAGTTTCTGATCCACAGGCAGGCCTCCACAGTGGCATCTCTGTGCTGTTGTCTCCCCGCAGACCTTCCCCTCACGTCAGGTGGGCCTGTGACTGCTTCAGTCAGTCGAAACGGTGGAAGCAACACCGCCTGACTTCGGGAGGAAGGTCGGAGAAGTCAGGCAGCCTCCATGTGGCCTCGTGGAGAGCCACTGCGCAGGCACCAGATGTCTCAGTGAAGAAGCTGCCAGATGCTTCCAGTCCTAAACCCGGGTCACCCCAGCCGTTCGAGTCTTTCTGGACGAGACCCCAGACCTTCTGCACTCTGTAGAGATTCCAGATCCGCGGGATCTGTGAACATGAGGAATGACTGCTGCCTTATGCCACTAAGCTTCGGGTTCTTTGTTACCCAGGACTCGTAGCTACAGCACCCACCGTGGCTCTGGCCACATCACTCCAACGTGTGCGGTGTTCACATCACAACCCTTCCCTTTCCTGAGCTCACGGCCTCTGTCCGTCCTTATGCAACTTTCCCATCTTACTACTTGCCCAGTTTGCACTCTATTTCTCACTGTCCTATTTTGGTGCATGTATTTCCATTTTTAAAGATTTTATTTATTTACGTGCTTACTTATTTACTTATGTTCAAGAGGGGAGAGAACGCGTACAAGAGCAGGGAGAGGGGCAGAGAGAAAAGATCAAGCAGACTCTGCACCAAGTGTGGCACCCCTCTCGGGGCTCAATCTCATGACCCTGAGATCATGACCTGAGCTGAAATCAAAAGTCAGTTGCCTAACCAATGGAGTCACTCGGGTGCCTTATTTCCGTTTTTAAAACCACCCTAATATTTCATTTAGATTCTTTTCCATTGGATGCACTTAGGGGTGATGCTATCATGAATAGCTTTGTGTGTGATTTCGTGCTTGACTGTGGGATTGGTTTTATAAGACAGATTTTCAGAAGTTCAATTACTAGGTTAAAGAGGATTAATGACTTAAGGCTCTGGAGGCATACTGTCAGATTTATTTTCAAAGAGTTATAACAATTTAGAATGACACCAATAATATATGAGCATGTCCGTATGGCTATACCCTCACCAGCTAAATTAAGTTTTAAAATTAAGAAAAATATTAATTTGAAGCATCACATGCACTGATTAATTTCTCTCCCAAACACATGTAGATCTGGAATAACAACAGGAACAGCTAGAACAATAGGCACATTGCCGTGTGGGCGGAAAACCAGATGAAGTAGGATTTAGAAGTGAAAAAAACGAAACAAACAAAAATCATAGCTGTCAAACCTGAGGGAGCGCAAGAAGGCGAGAGGGAAAAATGCAGCAGGAGGGATATTCAGAGGCATGGCTAGACCTCTGTGCACAGAAAGGGAGAGAGACAAAAACAGAGAGCACTAAGCATGGGGGCAGCATGTGTCTAGTAGGATTCTGAGGCTCCGTGAAAGCCGCTGGGCTGAGTGTCGTGGCATGCTGGAGGAGACTCCGTGTCAGTGGGGTTTTCGGGATTGCTGGCTCTGCGGAGCAGACCAGGTATTGGAGACACCCAGACAAGAGTTATTAAGAGAAGAAGGGGAAAAAGTGCTGACCCCTGGTGTCACTAGAATAGAATTCCCTCCCTGTTTATCACCCCATTGTTTCCTCAGAGGGCAGCTAGATGTTAGAACACAAGGTTTAGACAAAGAGCATTAGGAAAAAAATTACAAGAAAAAAATAACAATTTGGAATGGGAGTGCCTTTGGCCGAAAATTTGATTCAAATACTCTTACCATTGTTTTCCAGCTAACAGCTCGTCTTCTTTCCTTATGTGTAGCTCCTAGAATGAAGAAGTTTATGAGACTATTCACTACGGCATTCTAAGGAGGGTGTTTCTTGAAATCCCAGTTTCATGGTCAGCATGCTACGCTGTCCTATTTTTTTCCCGGATGCCAAGGGTTTGTGATAAACAACAACAACAACAACAACAACAAAAACACCTGGTCTATGGGAGCTGGGTTTTGGCAGTAGCACATTATGGAAATAAATACCTGCTTAAAATGCATCACGCCATTGCAGCTGATGCCATAGCTACCCTGTTTTCTAAGAACAATATGAAATAAACCACCAATTAAGCCTCCTCAACAGGAGAAGAACAATAGAACAATCCCCTTCGTCCAGGCTCTGCTTGGTGCTGGCGTACAGAGCCTGGGTAATTCAGGACTCCTGGACTTGCAGAAAGAAATGCATCTTCCCCCAGGTCACATTCACCTGCTAGGCACAGACATCTCATGTATACGAAATAATCAAAAGTTGGTTTTCTGCATGGCCAGGAAATGGGTAAATTAAATATTCTAGTTTATAACGTGAGCTCTATTTATAGATCAGGTGTGTGTGGATGGTCCATGACCAAAGGTCACTTATATTTGTATACTGACCTATGGTATGCATGGTAATTTCCTGTGTATTATCCCATTTTGTTAGCATAATTTGACAAAAGCAAAACTAAACTAAACTAAAAAACTATTAATGTCTCCACTTTTCAAAACTCTGGTCCTGGATGGGTCCAACCGCTTGCCTCCATGTGGACAACCAGTGAAGAGGGCAGAAATCATACTAGCTCCAAAGAATGTTCTTTCAAATCTGTGTTCTCCCATGTACTTCAGCTTCGAGGCCCTCCACCACACCCGGGCCCCCAGACTCCCACCATGCCTGGGCCCTGAGATTCTAGGCACACCTGGGTCCTTAGACCACCAGGCCCGAGTCCTAGTGTACTCCAGCCTCAGCATGGACTCTGGGCTCTGCCTGAAAGCCCACCTGGGTCTTGTAGCCCTCACCCACTTCTCTATTATAATTATCAGGTGCCCCTCTGGGTTCTGCTACCTGTAGTTCTCGCGGTGAACCCAACACAGGCCCATGATGAATAAAAGAACTTTTAAGGTCCCAAGGGGTCTGAGGACAACCTTCTACATCATTTTCTGGAGAACTCTCTGGTTTACATGGGCACTCCTAATGGAACAGAAAGTCCTCTCAGTCTGGACCTTTTTGCAGAGATTATTGGTGTTCTCCAACTAGCTTTCTGCTCAGGTAGAGAGCATTCTTTGTTGGGGAAGCATTGGCTGCCTTTGTGGGTCTTTGGGAAGAAGGAAAAACAACATGGTGGCTTTGAATGCTTGATGGGAACTGTGGGAGGTGCTGGCTGGCGCCAGGCCCCCAGCTAGTCCTTCAAGGGGCCAGTTGGTGCATCTCTCCCAGCACCTCAGCAGACTTTCACTTGTAGGACCATAAATGTGACCACATATGGAAGGGGCAACAGGGCAAAGGAGAGAGCAGCAGAGTGGTTTCAATCCAGAGTCCCCTTCTTGGAGCTGGGCAGCCTTTGGTGATGTGTCCAGTTGGGGTCCTGAAAAGCAGACCTAGACAAGGAGGGATATGCATGTGATAGGGAGGAAGGCCATGTGGAAAACAGTGCCAGGGTCAAAACTGGACAAGGACAGGAAGGAAGCCAAGCGAAGGGTGATGTCAGCAGAGTACTTCAAGTGCAGTTCGGCTGACCCCACAGGGAGCTCTGGGCCTGAGCTCTGCCTTCTCAAAAAAGGCAGCCAGTGCCAGGTGCCCACATCCAGGGACACAGTCAGCAGTCACCCCTAAACTCCCAGCACTTCTGCTCTGTGCAGAAGGGAGGACAGGTCCAGCAGCTCGAGGCAAGAGCCTTGAGGAAGAGCCCAACTGCTCACAGTGAATGGGCATGGAGAGGGGAGTGGGCCAGCACCAAATAGCCTGGTCCCCTGATGACTCACTGCTGACCAAGCCCACGGCTCTTCTGCATCCCTCTCACTCATCACCTGCCTTCCTCAGAGCCTCCTGCTGCCATGTCTCCAAACCCCTGAGCACTTTGCCTGAGCCACAAGGCACCTCCAGATGCCCCTGGAGCCCCCAGCAGACAGTCCAGAGCATGACATTTCTCCAACACTATCACCACTGGCCTGTTCCTACCTCTGGCACCACCACTACTTCCAAAACTGGTCGAGATACCAACACAGGGGATCTGCACCCCAGTTGTTGCTCCGGGAACATGCAATCTCATCAACTTGGGAGATGTTTGCCAGTATGAGTCAGGATAAAAGGGAGCACCTTTCTCCTCTTTTCTCCTTCCTGTGGTGGTTTTGCCTGGAGCCATCCTGCAGAGCAGGTTCACCTGTGCACACCTACCTGACTGTGGCTCTCCCTGGCTCCATTTCCCACCGGCTATGAACTGAATGTGTTCCCCCAAATTCATATGCTGAAGCCTAACCCCCAGTGAAATGGTATATGGAAATGAGCTCCTTGAGAGGTAAATAGGTCTCCACAAGGTAATAAAGGTGGAACTGGCATGGTGGGATTTGTGTCCTCATAAAAGAAGTCACTAGAAGGATCACTTCTGTGTTCTCTCTGACATGCAAGGGTGCAGAAAGAAGACAACCATTTGCAGACTTGGAGCAGACCTCCCTGAGTTTCCCAGCACCTTGAGCTCCAGATTGATAAGAAATAAATGTGTGTTATTTAAGCGGTCCAGTCTGTGGTCATTTGTCATGGCAGCCTGAGCAGATGAAAACAGCACTCCTGGTGCCTTACACTCCTTCCTCACTCCCCAACACACATAATTCAGCAGCACATAATCCTTTCCCCAGGCTCTGCTTTCTGGAGAATGAAGGTTTGGTCTCAAGTATTTCATTTTTAAAATGGAGACTGGAAGGCTTGATGTGAGAATAGAATCAAACGTGAAGAAGCCAACATTTCTCGCACATTAGCTGCCTCTTGATATGGTGCTAAACTTCCTACATACAGGATTCTCAGTCCTCAAACAACATGTTGGGGCAGTCCTGCTAAATGGAGGAGGAAGGTGAGGCAAAGAGATTTGCAGAGATTTGGTCAAGGTCAAATTGTGAGGTCAGGGGCTCCCCAGGCTCCATACTTGCCATTCCAGCCCTGTGACAACACTTTCTTTACCACCGTATGGGATCTGGAAAGCCGGGAGTGGTTAGTAGGTGATGACTTCCCTTCCCCTCCATCTGTGTTTACCATTATGATAGAACACCAGCTTTCTTTAGTTCAACATTATTTTGTGACATGATCATCCCCAGATGTGTTTTTCTAGCTCTGGAGACAACCATCCCCATGACATCTCCTATAAGCACTGCTACAACATTGGGAATTGAGTCTCAGAAAAAGCAAAATGAATGGGCTGTAGAAAGGATGCCATGAAATTACTCTGCAAAATCCTTAAACATGCACAAGTACCCATCTTAATAAATATTTATTCCCGGAAGCTGGTGTTATTGCTGAAACTACCTGCAGCATATTGATTTTTATTATAGTACTGAAAAGTTATTCAATTTTATTATATTTGGTTCTTTTTGACTTAATGGTTTTGCAAATAACTCTTTGATTCCAGGGAAACAGGTGGATTAGAAGTCAACGATTGGAATCGAGTCATGCTTGAGTACAGAGCCCCTTGTGTTCTTTCTCCATATTGTCTGCCCGTGCACGGCACAAGGGTTGCACACTGAGCCTCTCTTCTCACCTCTTTCCTTTCAGCCGTAGAGGAAATTTTTTATCACTCATGGGAAGCCAGCGTGGTATGTTATTTCCAGATAATTGGAGAAATTGATGCCAGCTGCTTTCTGTGTTCTTATGCAGCTTTTAGGCACAAGCCTAGCCCCAGGCCCTGTGGGAGAGCGGCAGATAGAAGAAGGAAGCAGACAAGGGTCTTCGTGCCAGACCGAAGGGCAAAGGGCAGAATCTGGGCAGCGGGGGCACCGGGGGCACAGGGAGGCAGCCTCCTCAGGAAGGCTGCAGGGGGTGAGGCTTCAGTTGTTGAGAAGCGTGGTACTTGTTGTCCAAGAGTCTGAAGGGAAAGAAATCCCAGATGCCGGTAACATGAGCAAAGCCATGGGGGACAGAAGTATATCCAGTGGATGTTCAGAGTGCACAGTGGTATGTGAGAAGAAGAGGCTGGAGAAGCTAGGGGCAAATAATGCTGGTTTCCCCTTGGGCCCACCAAATAGCCTGAGTGGCAGGTGAGTGCAGGCAGGTGCCCTGTCAAGGCAGTGGAGTTAGCAATCCTCACAACCGGCAGTGGAAACTGATTCAAGCCTGGAAGGAGACTGAAGACTTCCTGTGTGTCATCTCCAAGGTGAGGGGTGCTAAGGGATGGACAGGCTTCCTGGCCTCACCTGAAAGGAGGAGAGAAAGGAGAGGAGCTGGGGCACCAGGGATAGGAGTGCGTGCACCTATCCAGTGTCCATGATTTCATGTCCCTAAGAGGAACTGGGAAATCGGGTACTGCTGAACCGCTTCTTTCTAAGCCCCCAGGTTTACCTTCTGCTCTGGAATTGGTGGCCTATCTCAGTTTGGAGGCAACTGTCTTCTTTGACTCTGTGCTGATGACACCCTGGGATACAACGAGGGTCACAGGCTGCATGCAGCTGGGCCCCCTCATGGGATTCTGCAGTCCATCTGTGCATCCCATGTGAGACAGAATATGGTGTGGCTCTCAAGGGGCAGTGGTGGGACTATGGAAAGGAGCTGCTGCTCTGGAATTAGAAGCAAATGGCCCCATACACCCTAAGGGGAGGGGAGGCAGGGAGAGGCTGTGAGGGTGAGTGGGACTGCCTACGTGCCTTGTGTTGGCGTGGACCAGGGTGACAGTGTGCAGGCAGGGTCGACAAAGCTCCCATACCCATTCACTCCATGGTTCCAGTCACAGTCAAGCACTTAATCCTACGATGAATGTGAGAACCGACATTCTCCCACCCGGTATACTCACCCTAGAGTAACCCACAGCGCCATTGCTCTCAGCAGAAAGGAGCACATGGTGACTGTGCAGCCCTTGCAGCCCCGAGATGGAGAGATTACAGTTCAACCAGTTTGCAGCCAACCCCTGATTTTCACTGAGGAAATAATGAACAGGTGCATCGTGAAGGAGTTTGGGACAAGCAATTACGCACACTGTTTTAGGGAATCTGGATTCAGAAATATGAACGCCCCTGTCTCCAAAAATGCCAGCCTGAAGACCCCCTTGTCAATCACTTCAAGAACATTTCCTTCCAAATATATGGCTTTTCACACCAGGTGACCTGCTTCCTCCCAAATGGGATGCTGTGCTGGTGTGTTACTGCGGGTTCTCCAGAGGCACAGACCAATGGGTTCTCCAGGGACACAGACCAATAGGACATATATTAGTAAGGAATATGTCGTTTCCCTATCTCTGGAAAACCTTGATATCATGGACGGATGGATAGATGACAGATAGATCTTTATAAATCTATAGATACATAGATTCTCTCTATAATCTACCTATCTACCTATTTATATTGTATCAGTCCAGGTTCTTTAGAGACAGAGGACCAAGAAGACATATATTAGGAATATGTAGTTCTGTGTCTCTGGAGAACCCTGACTAATGCACTGTAGATAGATGGTAAATAGACAACAGATACATATTAGTTTCAGATATATCTAGATAATATAGATATGCTATCTCTATATATCTATACAGCTATTTATGTGGATAGATACAGAGAGATTCTGTCTACTTATATACATATCTAAACCTATATATTGGGATGCCTGGGTGGCTCAGTGGGTTGAGCCTCTGCCTTCGGCTCAGGTCATGATCTCAGGGTCCTAGGATCGAGCCTGGCATCGGGCTCTCTGCTCTGCAGGGAGCCTGCTTCCCCCTCTCTCTCTCTGCCTACTTGTGATCTCTCTCTGTGACAAATAAATAAATAAAATATTTTGGAAAAAAATAAACCTATGTATCTATGATAGATGTTAATCACATTTGGAAAGTTCCTTCACAGCAACATCTGTTGGACCAAACATCTGAGCGCCACAGTCCAGCCAAGCTGTATGGTATAGAGCTAACCATCCCAGCTGGCATGGATTTCCTTCCCTCTAGAACTTCCACGGGGCAAGAACAGTCATCCTCCCCCAGGGAACACACATGCTGCCGAGTCCATCAGCCCTACAGGAAGAATCGAAGAGAGCGGAGGTGATAGGAAACCAAGGAGTGGGGAGGGCCGGGCAGAAGGCAGGTAAGGCCAGATCTTCTAGGGGTGTTCTCAAGATTTGCTCATTTTCCCCCCAAGAAATCTCCCTGAAGTCCACTTCACATTTCAGTTCTGCTCTCTCAGCCTCAGGGGTAGCAAAAGTACCCAATTTCACACCGGGAAAAACCATTTTTAATGGATTTTACACACACTGAAATGCTCAGATGTCAAGCGAATTATTCCATGAGGTGCTGTGAACACCCACTGAGGCACACAGCACTTCCCTGAGCAGAAAGGTGTCTTGTTCCTTCCCCAGAAAATTCCTCAGTCCTCAAGGCAAGCACTGATCTGATTTCCACCACCACAGTTCTCTTCTGCTTATTCTAGCAATTTGTCCCTATGGAATTACACAGCTTGTATATTTTTGTGTTTGGCTTTTTTCACTCAGCCTGTTGTTTTTGAGACTTACACATACTGTGTGTATGTGTAGTTCATTTCTTCTCATTGCTGAGTAATATTCAACTGTGTGAACAAAGCATGGCTTATCCACTCTGTGGATCAATAATTCAGGTGTTACTATTATAAATACCCTATTAAAGGCTTTTCATGGACACACGTGTTTATTTTGGACAAATATCCAAGAGTGGGATTACCGTGTCGTAGGAACTGACAATTTGACAAAGTGGTTATATTCCTGCCAAAAACATGTGAGAGTCCTGTTGTCCCTTATCTCTTCCAGTCTCTGCTGTGGTCAACCTTGTGCATTTAGACATTCTGGCACAGCATGTGTATCATTAATACCATCATATCATATCACAGCCAATATTGCGTTGGGTTTCTAATGTCCAATTTTCTTGATGATTAATAAAGCTGAATACTTTTTCATGTGCTTATTAACCATTGTGTGTGTGTGTGTGTGTGTGTGTGTGTGTGTGTGTGGTGACTATTTGCCTTTAACACTTTGACACTGTGTTGCCTTATTATTGAATTCAGGAGGTCTTTATATATTCTAGATACAAACACTTTGTCTTGTGAATATATCCTTACAGTCTGTGACTTGCTTGTTTATTTTAGTTTAGTTTAATTTATTGACAGTGTTTTTCAATGAAGAACTTTTTTTAATTTTACGAAGTCTAATTTACCGTTTTTAAAATTTTATGAGCACGCCTTTTGTCTTGTAAGAAATCTTCGTTTATCCTAAGCTCAAAATATGGTCTTCTATGTTTTCCTTTTTTCTTGTTTGAGCCTTTACATTTTGGTCTATTTAAAATAGGATTTTTTTTGGAGTGAATTTGTGATTGAGGTTTCTCTTTTTAAAAATGTATCTCATGCAGGGGTACCTGGGTGGCTCAGTCAGTCAAGCATCTGACTCTTGATTTTGGCTCAGGTCATGATCTCAGGATGGTTAGATCTAGCCCCGCTTCAGGCTCTGTGCCAAGCATGAAGCCTGATTGGGATTCTTTCTCTCTCCCTCTCTCCCTCTCCCTATCCCTCTGTGCTTTCTCTTTCTCTCAAAAGAAAAAAAAAAGGATCTTGTGCAAAGCACATTTTAAAAACTGAATTACAAGGTATTAATATAGATCAATTAATATACTTTTTCCTTGATTTGGCAATTACCAAAGATGTTGACAACTGGCTTTCATACACCTGGGGGCATTAGATGGTCCACTGAGGTCTGCCTGCTCTTCTTGTCTGTCCAGCTTCTCTCGAGAGTCACTCAGACCTACCAACCACATTTATTTATCACTGTCCATCTCCTTGCCATCAAAAGAGTGTTTTCTTCCCATTCCTCCATTGTTTAGCACAGTGCACACAGACTGGCAGTCTCCAGATGATTCACCTCCCCTGATTTCTTCCTCCCTCTACTTGGAACACACATGCACACTTAAAACATTTCCTATATTTATACAAACATATACATTTTCTGGTGCTCTTCATTGCTTCCTACAGATTTGGAATTGGAGTTGGCATATTTCTTTAGCCTGAAAAAAATATTTTAGTGTTTCTTAGAGAAATTTAATAGAGAGAAATACTCTTAGTTTTATCTTCTCAAAATGTATTTATTTTGCTCCCATTTTTAAGTTCTTTTTATTTTGAGAGAATATTCAATTCACATGTGATTTTAAGAAACAGAGAGATCCCATGTACACTTAACTCAATTTCCTTCAATGATAACATCTTACCAAAGCTGCCTACACTACCACAGCCAGGATATTGATATTTGTTTGGTCAAGATACAGAACGTCTATCCTATAAGAATCTACTATGGCATTCTTTTTAGTAACACCTCACACTCTCTATCCCCCAACAGTGACCCCTGGAAATCACTAATCTGTGTCCCGTTTCTGTAATGTTTCCATTTCATGAATGAAATTACAGGATGTAACAATTTGAGATTGCCTTAGCTTCATTTTTTAAGTCTTTTTTCAGGATAGAGAATTCTGGGTTGATAGTCTTGTGTGTTTGTGTGTGTGTGTGTGTGTGTGTGTGTGTGTGTGTATTCTCCATATTTTTCCTGATTGGCTTTTTCTGAGGATTTTGGAATTGTTGGTTGATGTCTTTCATCAATTTTAGACCATTCAGAGCAAACATTTTATTATTTTATTTATTAGATTTCAGTTACACACTCGCTGGACCATTTGATATTACCCCACAAATTAAAACACTCTTATGTAATCTGTTTTTGTATATATATTTTTCCTCTTTATATTTTAGTCTGGATACTTCCAAGTAAGCCTGTCCTCAAGTTTACTGATTATTTCCTCTGCTGAGTCACTCTGTTATTAAATCCAATAAAATATTTATTTCTGATTTGCTATTTTTTATTTCTACTGGATTTGCTTTTATAATTTCTATGTGTCTGCTAAAATTCACCATCTTTTCATAGCTATTGTATACTTTTCCTAGTAGACCATTTAGCAGATTTCTAGTTATTTTAAAGCTTTTGTCAAATAATTCCAACATCTAGGTCACTTATGGGTCTACTTCTATTTACCATTTCTTTTCTTGATTATTATATATGAGAACAGTAGAGACTGAAGTAAGTAATATTCCCCTTCAGGCACTTCCCTTCTGGTTTGGGCCACTGGCTTGGAGCAACCAAGTAAATGGTTTGTCTTACAATTAAGCTACTTTTGAGCTTCTTGGCAAGTTTAATTAATTCACCACTACCTTCAATTATTTTGAGACTGGGTTTAGGATTTTCCATTCTGCAATGCTTGGGGTCAGGGCAGTAGCAAGATTCCTCAAATTTCTTCATGTTACCCAAAACACCAGTTTTCTACACCATGAGATCTTTCTGATTTGTAAGTCAACCAATAGGACTGTACATCATCAGGGTGCTCTCTTTGCTCTCTGGTGCAGCCACAGGCCTTAGGGTATGTGCAGAGATCTTGTCCTGCCTGGAGTGGGTGGATGGGTTCTTTCAGCTCTCCCATTCTGCATGCAGAACATTCATGGACACTCCCCCAGGTCTCTTGCTCATGCCCAGCCCTCAGCAGCTGTGTATCCAGAGTGCCTCCGATTCACTTATATCCGTTCTCATGCTCTGCTTCTCCCCTCCTTGGTAGGTGGGTGTCTTGGACTTGGAGGAGGTGCCATGATTGTCAGGGGACATTCTCCAGCTTTCCATTCAGCTCTGATCCTGGGCATTTGATTAAGGCAGGTGGGAAAGACTTGCTCTGTGACTGGGGGGTTCTCAGAATTCTAATCTCTTAGCCTTGTGTGGCTGTTAAAAGATTGTTAAAATTCATGTCCACTTCTCCTTATCCCCACCTAGGGCAGAATCCTTTTTTCTTATATCTATACCAAGAATGAGAGTAGCTGTAAGTCTCTCCTCACCTCTGAAAACCTTGCCATTTTCTGGAGTTTAGTTCCTGATGGGATTTTTTTTTTTACATCCTAAGCTGTATGATGGGTTTAGAAAGATGAGTATTTTGCAGGTTATACATCTTGTTTGAGTTACTGAGAGTAAGAGACTCTTGGGAGACATCTTCTGAGTCTCTTACCTTCTGTTTTCTACCATTTTTGCTTGAGTTGTCTTCTGTAATTATGTACAGAGCCATCTTAAACCAACATCTCATCATTTGTAATTAATCTGCTTATATCCTGCCTTCTAGCTTTATATTTTGAAATATATACATGTGTGCATCTGTGTCTTTGTTTTTAGAAGTTCTATTTTGTTCTTCATATCTGTTGACTGATGAATCTCCATAATCTCTTATTTTCCTGTTATACTTTCATATTCCCATCCAATTTCTTTAAGATACGAAATACCATTATTGCATGTAGCCTAAATCTGAGAAATAAGACATACAAACGCCATAAATCCAATTAAAAACCTACTTTGTTGTTTCTGGAAGTTCCCACTCATGAGATGGGTTTTATTTTCTCATCTGTTAAGTAACTTCATGGGTATGAGTAAGAATTTGTGTTCCTTGGAAATTTACCTATGGAAATTCTTTAAAGACTGGGCTTAAAAATATCTTTCCTCTATAAGGATTTACATTTGACTCAGGTGGTTTAAGTTCCCAAGTACCTAAACTGGGATTGCTGTGAATGAATCTGGAGGGATGGGGGCCATACAAATGGTGTACATTCCTGCCCATGTTCATTTGAGTGCAGGATTTGGGGTAGAAATTCTCATGCAAGACACTGGTGTGTGTGTGTGTGTGTGTGTGTGTGTGTGTGTGTGTGTGTGTGTGTCCTTGTTCCAGCCATAGCTAGGATGAATCAGGGATTCCATCCCTACCTTCTTCTGTGGGACTTTTTTTCTTGGCTTGACCCAAAGTTTCATCTCTACCTGTGTCCTGGCTTCATGGGACATGGTTGGTTGTCCCTGGTGGGCCTCCTGCTCTGGTGGCCCCAGTTCTTGTCATCTTTACCCTTCTCTGCAGCCTGCAAACGTCAACCTGTGTGCGGTCTGAGATTGGTGGACTCCATCCCTTTCTCACCCAGGCAGATTCTGATCCCTCCCTTTGTGGATTTCAGCCTCCTTGTCCTCTCAGCTTCAGGAGATTTTCTGATTTTCTGCCACCTCAACTATGCACTAGGTTTTCATATTTTATTCAGCATTTTTTAGTTGTGCTCTTTGTCTGCAATTCTGCATGATTCCCTCTTTACCTTTCACTTCTGCTGGGCTCACCTGACAACTAGTGTGCAAGTCTGTGGTTTCCAGGGGCACTCAGGAGCCATGTCATTCATTTATTCATTCCTTCATGCACTCATTCATTCTAGAGAGAGTGGGGAGGGGCAGAGAGAGGAAGAGAATTTTAAGTCGATGCCATACCCATCGTGGAGCCCGTTGAGGCCTGGAACTTATGACCCTGAGATCAAGACCTGAGCTGAAACCAGGAGTCAGATGCTTAGTCAACTGAGCCTTGCAGGCACCCTGGGAGCTGTATTTTTAAAGCACACGTCAGGATTTGGGTAAGTGTGGGTAGTTGTGTGTACTTGTCAGATAAGGCAGCCACACACTCATCCAGATGCCCACCTTACAGAGCTTCTGAAGGGGAAACCCTGCTTCTTTCTCAGGCCACTAGCCCATTTAGATTTTTAAAATATTGGGTTAAAGTGACTTTTATATTAGTCTAAGTTTAAAAGTAGGTGCATCACCACAAACTTACTTTTAGTCAAATTAAATTTCAAACAAGCCCTTATGATTTTTAAAAAATGCATAACAATCGTTTCTAATTTTAAATTAATCATTGGGCAGAAATACACACTTCTAAATGATGACTAGAAATTGTCTGGTGTTAATTGCTCTTAGGGCTTTTTTGGAGTGAAAGGTGGAGTAAGCCTGTGCAAGTTTAGTAAAGGGAAGTACATAACCAAATCTGGAACTACACAGACATGCTCTGGGCCAGTCCAGGGTAACAGTGGAAGCAATCTTGGAATTCATAATATATGCACTGCTTTCCCTTCTTGCAGAGAAGAAACACTTTATGTGTGGGCACAAGCTGGGGGCAGACAGTGGGCTGGGCATTAGAAACAGCAGGTTCTTGGGGCACCTGGGGGGCTCAGCCGGTTAAGCATCTGCCTTCAGCTCAGGTCATGATCTCAGGGTCCTGGGATCAAGTCGTGTATTGGGCTCTCTGCTCAGCGGGAAGCCTGCTTCTCCTTCTCCCTCTGCTGCTCCCACTTCTTGTGCTCTCTCTCGCTCTCAAAAGGTTAAATGAAATCTAACGAAGGAAGGAAGGAAGGAAGGAAGGAAAGGCAGGTTCTAGACTGAAGCCACAGAGACTCAGCTCGGATGCCATCTCTGCCTCCCTATGGCCGGGTCTTGGGGCAATGGGGCTAACATTCACCTGCCTCGTGTGGTGCAGTGGCCATCCTGCTTTGTTGGTTGGGGCACATCTGCAGCTCCCTTCTTCTAAGAGACATCAAGAGACAATGGGAGGGTCACCTGGGTGGCTCAGTCATTGGGCATCTGCCATTTGCTCAGGTCATGACCTCAGGGTCCTGGGATCAAGCCCTGCATTGGGCTCCCTGCTCGGCGGGAAGCTTGCTTCTCCCTCTCCCACTCCCTCTGCTTGTGTTCTCTCTCTCATCGTGTCTCTGTCAAATAAATAAATAAAATCTTTAAAATTAAAAAAAAAAGAGTGAGAGAATGGGAATGACCATAAACCAAGTCTGACCTTTCTGACACTTTGTTATGCTTTGCTCAGTCCACCTGGTGAACCCCAGGATCTGGGATGCAGGAACCACTTTATCGATGGCGACGGACACTTCACGAACTAGCAACAAGTTCCTGCAATTCTGCCTAGTGCTCTTTACCAGCCCAAATCGTCACTAATGTCAAGGTATCCTAGCCTGCCTGCCCTCAGCTGGAGCAGCTACAGTGATGGCCGTAGCTGAGTTTTAAGTGGCCTCGAAGGAAGAAGGAGATATATGATATTATATATAATATTCCTCTGTTTTAATGAAAGTAGCTTGCCTTGAAAAACTCCCTACCAAGCAAAAATTTAAAAGTTTAATCAACTGAAATTAGTGGCAGTTAATTACTTCAATAGTTAACAAAGAATATTATGATATTTGGATATAAACTTGAACATTTAAAGCAAATCTCCCATGCCACCCCCCAAAAATCAGAATCAACAAGAAAACAATAAAGGTAAAAAAGAAAGCAATCAAAACAACTCCATTCCAATGGTGAAAGATTACTAGCTATCAATTACCAATCCACCAGGATCCCGGCAGAATGCTATCAGAACTTTAGTGGACTGTGCTAATGAGAATCAATGTCTCCTGAGCTCAAATTCCCAAGATCTGAATGGACATTTTTTGGGGACAAGTGCTTTCTATAGAACAGTTTTGAGCCCCACCAAAATCTCTTGGATGACTCTTAGAAAGATATAACTTAGAGTGTGCATCAGTCATGGCTGCACCAAGAGAGAAGACCCATCCCAAGGATGCCGAGAGCCTCGGGAAGTCACCAAAAACTATAGACATTGTCCCCTCCAACTCCACCTGAGAAACAGTACGCATCCCTAGCCTTGCTTCCAGCCCAAGGGTTCCAGGGAAGCCGCCTTGGGATTGGGTTAATGGGGAAGAGCTTGGTCTCCAAAGCCCCTTGCTTGAAGCCCTTTTCTGGGCCCTTCAGGAGCCCTGCCACCACCAGTCCTGCATCTGTGCTTCCGCAGTTGGTAATCCCCGGAACACACCCGGGGGGCACATCTGGGCTCACCTGCAATACGCACGAGATCCTTTTTTGTCTATGCCCTTCTGAACCTGGGATCCTGCTGCTGGGCCAGCCTGAGGGGCTCTGCAGGCCGCTGACCAGGTGCAGCGCACCCCCTCCCGGCAGGCCCGGCACCACGCTTCTCACAGATGCTGCCTGCACCAGATGGTTTTGAAATCCTGGGCAGGAGAGTCTTCTTACTCTAAGATTTTTCTTCTCCCTCTCCTTTCTCCCCACTTGGCCACGCTGTGGAACGTGAGTGAAAAGGAATTGCCAGGTAGAGTGCCACGTGTAAAAACAAACCATGCACCATAACCTCCCCCTTGTCTCGGGCGCACTGAGAAAATGGGGGTGGGCAGCTGAAGAAAGCCAGAAATAAAGCCACAAGAACGGACGGTTCCAAGTACTATTTATCTTAATTCGTTTTTTTCAGTGCCAGTGTTTCTATTTAGAAATGAAAGTTATAGATTTCACAGTTGCACCAGAATCCAGAGAACTCATTTCCTCATCACTAGACAAACTGGCTTTATGAACAAAGACATCCAAAGACATAACTCTGGACGACCGCCACCATGTCTGGAGCCTGTGTCAGAGCCTGTGTCGGTCCCCTTAAAAATACACATTCAGGAAGGTCAGGAGTGAGCGCTTTCCAAACTACTTCCCATTCCAGTGCCGAAGTAACACACAGATTTCCCATCGGCAAAGGCTGGCCCCTGGGTGTAGACACAGAGGAGAGGCCGTCGGCACAGCCCCTGGGCCTGGGTCACACCCCTGCTTCCACTGCAAGAGGGTTCCCCAGGGACTGCCCCGCTCGGGGACTCCTCCCATTTCATAAAGCACTTCTTTTGCATTTCAAGGTGGAGGCCAGTGTCCTGTTTGGTTTTCTCAGCTGGTCTCTCCCTGGACTTCTCCAGAAGAGACAGGACTTTTTTTTTTTCTTTAAGCTTTTTTATTTAAACATATAATGTAACCCCACCACCCTCTCCCAACCCCTCTCCTCCCCACCCCCCTCAGTTTGTTTTATGACATTAAGAGTCTCTTTTGGTTTGTCTCCTTCCCGATCCCATCTTGTTTCATTTTTTCTTTTCCTACCACCTTAACCTCTGCCCCCGTTGCATGGATGGAACTAGAGCGTATTATGCTTAGCGAAATAAGTCAGCTGGAGAAAGACAACTATCACATGATCTCCCTGATATGAGGAAGTGGAGTTGCAAAGAGACAGGACTCTTGAGCACTTGCTTCCATCACGAAGGATCCCAACTCTGCCTTTATAGACATTTCCACATTCACAAGTCTCCAGAATTAGTAAGCACGTGGGGTGTCACTTTCCCTCTTCTCCCCCATAACCCCAGGGTGATGTGAAAGTAGGCTGGCAGGGGTTCCGTGGAACACGAGAAACCCCTGTAGGCTAAATACCCCCCCTTTTTTTTTTTAAAGACTCTACACTCTTTCTCCACAAACTCATTTTTTTCCAAACGGAGAAGCATTGTTACAAAACTACAGAGATACAGGTCAGGAGAGCTTTCTGCCCGCGTTGGCACACTCAGCACTTACCAAGTCTTCCTGCCAAGGAAGTTTCTGCAGGTGATTCACGTTGTCCAAACATTGGCAAACAGGACTGTTCATGATTAAAAGAAAACGAGTCCCAGATGATCTCTGCTAGTGATCGATGGGCAGGTCGAGGTGGTTCCCAGGCCCCCGGGGTCCCGTGGGAGAGGTGCACAGACAAGGCAGAGTGCCTGGCACGTGAGGCCTCGGCTATTCCGGCAACGGTTCGCTAACCTCTTGTCCCCTTCCATTAGTCCATACGATCAAGGGCCTCGAATACAGCACGAAACAAGCAGGTGTAAACAGATGCTGACTTGGTTAACTCCTCATCATACAACATATCCCTTGCCTCTAGATTCCAATTCCCAAAACATTACTAGGTGTTCATTTTGGGAGGATGGTCACAACAGCTTAAATCCCATTCCTCCAAAGTCAGAACGGTTCCTTCATTTTGGGGTTTGCTAACTATTTATTAGGTCGTTTGCAAGAATCTGACTGGTGTTGGCTTGGACATCAGGCGATCATAGAAGTCACCCACCTGAGACAGGGGTTCAGGTGCATGAGCCGTCTGGGTGAAAGCTGCTCACCAGCAGCTCACCAGCCCTCCCCTTCCGCCAGAACACTCCAGCAGTGCCCCCCACCCTTCAGGGGGAGCAAGAGCCCCAGTGTGAGCTCCTGCAGCCCGAATCCCGAGGCTGGAGCAAAGAGACAGCCCTCCAGACCTGACCCCTGGCACCTTCAGCTTCAGAGAGTGCCCACTTCCAACAGCTCAACATGATTCAGCACTCTTGGTCACCCCAGGCCCTCCCGTCGTCCTCATGCCTTCCAGGAGCCCAGTCATGGAGCTGTGGGTCCAGAAAGCAGGGCCGGAGGAACGGGGCTTGAGGGAGACTGATGGGCCAGTGTGTGACCTGCTTCCATTTTTAATTTATGACATGCATACAGTACAAAATCAACATGGAAAATTAAATAAAAAATACACTGTATCACAATTAGATGATTAAAATGGGTCTATAATAATACATATTTACAGACAGACACAGGACAATGGAGCGGAGCAGCTCCCATGAATGCAAAGGCGCGCTGGGCTCAGGGCTTGCATACTCGACCCCTGACTTTCCTTGTCTGTCAGCTGTATACTCTTAATTTAGGGCCGGGTTATCCCAGAGCAGCCAATTAATGACTGTTTGTGAAGAAAAAAATTAGCACTCTTAAAGACTACGCAAACAATTTAAAACAAAGAACGACGGTTCTAGATGGTGGGAAGAGAGTAAGGCTCCCCTCCTCTTCCTCTCCCGTTTCCCCCAAAATGAATGAGGAGGGGTCAAGGGGGGCTCAGCCAAGAGTGGCCGGGAGAGCAGAGGTGGCTCTCAGTCCCCCCGCCCCGCTGGGGGTGTGCACCTGACCTGGAGGATCGTTACCCACAATCCAGACAGCCCCACTCTGGCACTCAGCGGGTGTGGGGGGAGGTCATGCCCTCCGAGAACCAGGGATCTGGAGATTGGCCTGCCCGGTGCCCCCAGGGCCCTCTCCCTGGGCACAGAGACCCTGGATGGGCTGGGCAGGACCAGCTTTCTGGTCCAGAAGGAGTCAGAGGTCACGTGGGGGAGGCAAGGCTCCGAGTGTGGGCACTGACACGCTGGGGCATGTGTGCCAGGAAGCCCTGGTTGTAGTGTTGTTTGCAAACCCCTGAAGTCCTCCACAGAACGCAGACACTGTCGCTTTCCTACCACTGGAGTGTGCCACCTCCCGCCGGCATGTCACTCACAGCTCCATCTTTGCCCACACTGCGCAAACACACTGGCTCAGTACAGGGACCACTCCGGACCTCACACAAATGACCCCTGCACAAAAAGATGAAAATGTGGTGCCGTACATGTAGGTCCCTCCTCAGAATTCTCGAGGCAGAAACACGAACGGTCTGAAAACCATGCACTGAATTTCTCGGAGGAAGTACCAGGCAGACAGAAGGATGAAAGGGAGGAAGGCATTTAAGTTAGTGGCTGTGTCTTCCTTCTGAAGCACTTCCCCTGTGTTTCTAGAACATTCCACACGGAAGCCTGTCTTCATGAGGCACAGTTAGACGTACATTTCTGGGCTCTCTGCACACTAGGTTCCTGACAATACCGTGCGACACGAGAGGACACACGAGGAATGTTATCTGGAGGAACGGGGAACGCTCAGTATGGGCGGGCTGGCGTCACCGCTTTTCACACGCCTGGCTAACCAGGGGAGCGCTCACACAGCCTTCCCACCCACAGCGCCACCACGGACCCACCTGGCCACCTGATTTACCCATTCGTTTTGTCAAAGCATTCCGCTCTAAGATCATTAAAGAACATCCAGAAAAGAACCCAACAAACAGGCAAAATCTGCATTTGTAGTTGGCGGGGAGGGGGAGGAGTGCTCCCAAACTCCACTGCTGGGGAGAAAGCGCCCAGGCACGAAAACGCACTCCACTCAAGGCCCAACACACGAGCAAAAGTGGGTCTCCCTGGGTGACAGGCGCACTTGAGCTGCATCCCAGTTAGGGTGCCTCTGTGGTCCAGGTGGTGCTGTTCATGGGCGAGGCTGCAGCGCCCCCTAATGGCCACGGTGCAACTCTTTCTATTCCCAAGCTCAAAATGCAGTCTCATGTTCTCCAAATTCAAGTTGTGACTTACACAGTCACATCCTGTCTTAAGAGAGAAATGACAGCCTGAAGTATCACATGCCAGTGGATTTTGTGCTTGGGATGAAAGGCTGGGACTTTCTCAGGCAAGTTCATGGGGACAGGGCTCAGAAGTGAGCTAAGATCATGGGCCACACTGCTCGCTGTCCCTCCTCACTGGTGCCATCCCAGGACAGCTCCTCAGGCTCCTGCGCCCTTTGCATCTAGCGGCCCAGCCTGGAGTGTGTGGCCCCATGTGAGCGTCACTGCAGGAGCAGTGGAGCAGATGGCCAGGCCTGCCCTGGCTGCTCAGCCTGGGTCAGCCAGAGCCTGTGTGCTTCCTGCGTGCCCTGGACCCAGCGCTAGTCTAAGGCCTCCCCATTCTACTCCAGCTTCAAATGTTCATTCACTCGCCTGTTGAGACGTTGGTTTAAATCATACAACCCACAGCCCAGTGTGTTCTGCTTGGATACCCGAAATTCAGTCTAACCATAGCTTAAAGCTGCTTCACACCCTGAGGGTGCCAGGGCACTTCAGGGGAGGTGGGGTCTGTTCAACAGGCCGCACCACTAAATGCATACTGACAAGTGAGCTCCACACACCCCATGACCAGAGCTCGGCAACCAACGGAAAAAGTCTGGGGCTCCCTATCCTCTGCCAATTAAAAACACATAAGCCTACTGAGGTTAAAAAGCTATGACCAACCCAATCACCAGAAATTCCCCCACAAGTCACCAGCAAACCTAATCTCTTTGCCTTAACGTGCTTACCTTTGGGAAATGCTCCCCAAGGTCACTGCCACCCACCGGAGGCAAAAGGCACTCATCACCTTGCCTAACCTTGCAGCACACGTGGCCACCTGCCTGCCTCCCTGCCTTCTTAGCCGTGGCCAGGAGACAGCCGCCAAGGGACCACACCACTGCCTCCAGCCCATGCAGCTTCAAGTCACCAGGAGGTACTTGTTGGCAAGGTCTTCTCCCTCGTGACTGCATGTGTGCGTACACACACACACATACACACACACAGGCACACAGCTTTTAATAGTCTCTCCACGATGTCAACTCCCCAACTTCTGCCCGCTTTATTCTACCTCCACACTTTTGCCTGTAAAAATTATGCTTGTGATTCCCACATCCCGAAAGCACACTTAATATTTGTGATTCCAACCACCAAACCTGTGCCCTGTCCCCAACCCCCAGTGCCTAAGCCAGTAACTCAGAGTCTCGACTCCTACCTGGCCCCTGGCCCCTGGCCCCCAGTGCATGAATTTAGCGGGAATCCTACCTCCAAGATAGATTTGAAACCCATGTACCCTTTATCTTCTACGGCCACCCTGGGCTCTCCCCAGACTTCCGGAGCAGTCTTGACACCCCCTCTTGCCCTCCTCCCAACCTTTGGCCCCGGAAGAGCCCTAGTAAAATGTGATCGCATAGGAGACCTCTGCTCAAACTTCCATCCAACCACGAACAAGCCTGGGGCTGCCCAGGTCCAAGTGACGGCAGTCGCCTGTATGACGGACCAAACACTCGCCTCCTTAAACGGTGTGTCCGGGCTATACCAGCCTCCTTCCCGCACACAGTGGGTTCCTCCCTCTCAGAGCCAGTCACCGGTCCAGGACGGTCACTTGTCTCCTCTCAGGGCTGGCTCCCACCTCCCAGGTGCCAGTTTACCTGCTGCCTCCTCAGAGGGACCCTCCTTGCCCAATACACAGAAAGAGAGGAGTCACCCCTACCACTCCAGTGCACACCTCCACGCTTCCTTCACTGCACTTACTACAATTTCTGACTGCTCATTCACTGGGGCAGGGGTAGGATTTTCTCTCCCAGCAGGTCACAGGTATTGGCCAAGTGGGTCCTTGCTGTCTGCTCTCTGGCTCCTCCCAGCGAGGCCTCTAGCACAAGCACATACTCAGCAAACACTGGAAGAAAGAACACGCCAACAAAAAGCTTCCAAAGGGCAATGTAGAGTTATTTATAAATCTCAATTATGTTTCTTGTAATTGCTTTAAAAACACGAGGCAGGAGTAGCAAAATAGTCATCAAATGTAATTTTTAAAGGGCAGCAGTACTTGTAAGTAAACAAATCCAATCATGAGGGCCAATCAGTATGTAATCATCTGGTTTCCAATGTCACTAAGAGCATCTCGGAGAAACCCACTAGACAATGGCAATGCAGCATATTCCTATCATTTGGAATGGCCGTTTTATCTTTGGTTAGAGTGGAGAATTTTCTGTCTTTGGTTAGAGTAGAAGTAATGCCAAGTGTCACTCTTCACTGATCAGAACAATCGTGTGCATGGCTTACTTTTAATTTTTTATTATAAAAAACACATACAAGAGTTTTAAGAAATGATGAATATAAGACAAATCAGAACCACGGTGAGTTATTAAACCCATTTTCTATGTACAAATACTAAAATTCCGAAAGTGGAATATCATCAAATGTGAAACACATTATAGCACGGTCCATATATACACGGCACACACAGAGACCTGCCTGCGCGTCTCTGAATCGTCTATGTACAGGTCGCTGACACCAAGCCTGCAAGTGAACTTCTACTGTTCAGCCCTTCTTGTCCTGATACAGTGACCAGTTTGAAGGGCCTGCAGAGACAGGAAG
The DNA here is from genome assembly GCA_003697995.1 of Taxidea taxus jeffersonii. Classification (NCBI taxonomy): domain Eukaryota; kingdom Metazoa; phylum Chordata; class Mammalia; order Carnivora; family Mustelidae; genus Taxidea; species Taxidea taxus. The sequence continues at coordinate 39,666 of RCUC01135943.1, forward strand.
AAGATGCACTAGAGCGGGTCTCTAAGGCTCTCTTAGGTTCTCCTCTGACCAGTTGCGCACTATACCTTGAGAAACAATTTTGTAGCCCATTTCCAGCTAAGACAGCGGAAGAGTCTTCTAGCTCTTTCTCAGCCAGCTTATTTTTCCCTAGTCAATCATTTCAGCGCAAGGTTCAAAATTAGCCTAGGAACCAAATCAATGCTTTTATATTAAATTCATTATAAAATGCCACTCAATTTTAAAAAGCGACTAAAGGACACTTTCTGCAGCAAAAAAGGGCTAAGTTCAAGTTTTTGTTGTTTGACCAAGACACAATAATACAACCCACATGTCATGGAATCACAACAGCCTTAAGTGAAATGTATGCGGTTTAGGGAAAGGCAGCCCTGCCACGGCCAGCTTCTGTCTCCTCTCCACTGTGAGGAGAGCCTCTGGGCATTTTCTCTCTTCGATGTCTTTCCTTTTGAAACCTCAGTTTGTGCTCCGCGAGCTGACTCATCTATTTGTACTCGAGATATGTAAAGGCACTTCTCTAGACACAGGGGCGCGAGGCGGCTTAGCCGACTTCCTCCACGCACAGTGAGCTGACTTCCTCCAGGCAGCTGAGCACCGCGGAGGGCACGCTGTGCGCAGTCTCTTGGCGCCAGGCCTCCAGGATCTTGGATATTTCCGCTGGATTGCTGGGACTCAAATCACAAAGCGCGTACACAGCCGCCAGCTGGATGCCCCACGGGATATCTGCAAAGAATTTTCATATCCGTCATTACACAAGAAGATGCTTGTTATTCAAAATGTTCATGCTGTCCTCTACTGAATCACTATTCACATATAGGACACCCTCTGCCGGCATGAAAAATATGAAAGAAAAGTCCTATAATGAAAAAACGAGTTAAGCGCACATCTGCAGATGGAAAAAAACAGAAGAGCAGAGCAGCAGAAGGGCTGTGTGCAGGCCCCAGTGCCGGCCTGGCCCCCAGCACTGGCAGAGTCAGCACAGGCCACGCGGCCAAAAAGCTCCCAGCCTTGTGTGACCCATGCCAAAGCTTCCCGAAGCAGCTCTGGGAGGATCACACTCCATTCGAGAGTTTCGATAAAATGTGGATCCCAAAGCACTCATCAAAGAAGTGACTCCACTGGCTATCCAGTGGGAGTGTTCACTTGTGGGCTCTGAACACCAGGAACGCAGCCCTGTGGGGAGGTGCAGCCCCCCAGACCTGCCCCGCACGTGCCCCGCACACCACAGTGCGCCACCGGAGCAGCAGCAGGGGCCGGCGGGCCACAGCCAGGCCCGAGACCCTGCCGTGAGGGCCTTCTCATTTCGCAGGAGGCTTTTCAGAAGTTATTTAATTAAAATCAGCTAAATTTTAGTCAAATTGTAACTCAAATTACACACCAGAAAACCCACACGCGCTCCCACGCGGGGTGCGCAGGCCCAGCAGCCGCGTGCAGATTCCCGCCACCACGCGGCAGTGAGGGGGGCACAGAGCACCGCACGCAGGAAAGACGCAGATGCAGTTTAACGGGAGGAACGCGAGGGACTCAAAAACCACTTCAATAAACAAAGGTTTTACCTTCGTCCCGGGCATGCTGTATGAACATGCCGATAACGGAGCTGATATTCTTCACGGCAGACGGGAAGCCCTCCTTCAAGCCCAGCTGGCCTAAGCGACCTGGAGGACACAAGGAAACCAAAATGCGAGCCACCTTCAGTGAAGTGTGAACTTCTTGTAAAGCTCTAAAATTCTGATTTCCTTCCTGTAACACCGTGTACGTTAAGGATCCTGAAGTTCAAACGGGAACATGTTTCTTACATGAAGGCAGGTTAAAAGGTGAGGCACCAGGACCCCACACAGCACCGTGTATCTTACTGGGGGCCGGGGTGGGGGGGACCGAGGCGACCAACCACCCCTGCTCTCAGGACACACTCAGGACACAGACAGCAGCCGGCTTTCTCAGTGAAGGTATCACAAGGAGTGGAACTTAGGAGAAAGACTGGCTGCCGCAGGCTCACTGGGAAATGGTGGACTTCTGTGAGGTTCCGGGAACCCCCGCACGGCTCCCCAGCAGGCCTGGCTTTGGTCCAGCACGTGGCCATTCTGACCCAGCCGAGAAGCACAGCGGCACTTGAGTATGGTTTGCAGACCCCCAGAGTCCTCAGGGTCAAAACGATTTTCACAACACAGCTTTCACTCAGGAGTGACCTGCCTTCTTCCCAGGGTTGAGCCCAGACGGCCGGCACGAAAGCCAGGGCCCCAGGACCTGGGAGCTGCTGGAACAGGGAGGGGACCAGGAAGATCCCCCATGCAACACCCACATCTCCCCAAAAGAATGACTGACTACAGCTCTTCAGACCGAGACAGACACTTTCTCTAAAATGAATAAAGTGAACCTAGTCACTGCAAGGAAATTTATCGCTGTTGTCCAAGATAAAATGTGAGCTCTTAAGCAAAACCAGAATTTTGGAAAAACTTCCATCAGCCACCCAGAACTTGACAGCTTCAAAAATCTGATGAGATCAGTGATGATATTAATGCCTGTTTTCTCGATACTGTTGATGTTTGGAAGATCTATGCAAATCAGATTTTCCAAGTGCACAGAGCAAGTCACAGAATCACGACTGGGCAGAAGGCCACCTCCATGCACATGGGAGAGCCCCAGGCCACTCAGCAGGAAGACTCCCTGGGGAGGTTCAGACTTCAAGATGCCCCCGGCCTTCCGGGAGTTCCCCCTTGTGGAAGTTCAATGCAGTGTCAAAGAAGAACACCCACAATGATCTGAAAAGGCTATTAAAATACTCCTCTCCCTCTATGAGCTCCATACAAAACTGATTTTCTTCACACACTTCAACCAAAATGACGTACTGCAAGAGCCTGAGTGCAGAGCAGAGAGGCCCATGAACCAGACAGTAAAGAGGTCTGCGACAGGATAAATGCCGCTCTCCTCACCGTTGTTGTTGCTGGGCAAATACTGCTCACAATGTCGTCTATGTTAACAATGGTTTATTATTATTAATGTTAAATGAATAGCTACATGTTATTTTCAATCCTGAACACATTAATACCTGGTAGATATGACCCGGAGTGACAGAAGATCAGGGGTTTCTCACTGGGGGCAGCGAAAGCCAACTGAAGGCTAACGCAAACAAGATGAGGCCACACAGCTAGTTCCCACTCACCCGGTCCTTCCTTTATTCCCAGGATCTGGGGACTCGAGCTCACTTCAAAGCAGAGGCCCCATTCTCTGTCTCATGGGGAGAGGACTCTGGGACACACCTGGATACACTCTTACCAAGTCTTTTTCCTGGGTTCTTACGACAGGACCCTGCAATCTCATGGTTCTGTATTCACATTTTCTCAGTACCACACATATTCTCAAGTTCGCATGTGAGCCCAGGCCCTTAGCTTCATCTTTCTCGAATATGGAGAAACTGAGGTGGAGGACACTACAAAAGCCTTTATTACTTACTGTCCCAGAGAAAAACCAACTTAGCGCTGGTTACATGCATCCTGAATGCTATGACAGAGAACAAACACTCCATAAATTCCTCCTGATGGATGAACGCTTGGAAAATTTCAAATCCAGGATGAAACTATAAACATCTGGATAATTTCTGGTAAATCTTTCACTGAGGCTGAAAAGTACTATACTTCAGGGATCAGGAATTTCACTTACTGACCACTCAATTACCTGCTTCCAATCAGATCAGACTGGTAATGGTATGCCACCAGATCTGTCCTTGTAAGACAGTCTACCAGGGGTGTTCAACCCGTAAGTGACAGTAGAGACAGGGAAGGGGCGTGTGCCAAACACAGATGTGGGCTCATCCAGCCACAGGATGTGAGTGTAACCTCAGGTAATACAAAACCCTATTAAAATGGCTTCTGTTCTTATATTAAAAATGCTTAATGAATTGGATTTTGTAAGTGATTGAAATTAATGGAGCTATCGGGTATAATAAGAGGAAGTCATGACTCAGAGGTAGGTGGGTTAGGGGAAAAAACTTACATACATGATGACAAAGATGATGGACAAATCTTCTCACTACATGGAAGAAAAGCCCTCCTACAGAAGGAATGTGAGTCCAGGGTGGCCCAGCCACATTAAAACACAACAAGTAAGAAATGTGGACGTAACTCAAGTCTAAGACAGGACTGCCCAGCACTCAGGGAAGCGTGAGGAGGGCAGCCGGGGGCAGCCGGGGGCAGCCGGGAAGGTGCCTGGGTAGCTACCAGGGTTTGCATTCAAGAGTGCAGATGCAGACCTCCCAGGGGAAAAGTGAGCTGAGATAATTGCAAAGAAAAGGGAACAAGCCTGGGAAGAGACTGGGTACAAATCAACAATGGTTACTTCAGCTGGCCCCACAAAACCCGCTGTAGGAAACAGCGTTCTCCTAGCTTCTAGGATCCAGTCAAGACCAGATGGGCCATGGGTAGTTCACAAGCTCTCTGGAGGCAGAAAAGGGACCACACAGCCCTGCACTCAACTTGATCCAGCAGCATGCAAACTGCGGTCCCTGCTCTGCCACCTCCCCATGGTGACCCCAGAGACAAGGGCTGAGCCTTTCCAAGCCTCATGTCCGCCCTGAGGTAGGTTCTTCTACTTCTCATGGCCCCCTGAGCCCACAGCAATGCACTCTACAAAATGCGCTGACACGTCATCATTGAAGATGTCAGACCCTCATCTAATAATCCCACACTTGCCAAGAGCAATCTTCACACCCCTATCTAGCATCAGACAACAGAACTGATCTGACAGAAAGCATTTTTTATTTCCCATGGAGTGAAAATCCAGTTAGGGTTTTGCAAATCTAGAAATAAGAATAAACATAACTCCTTTATTTTATGAATGATTAGTGATTTCGGTCATTATTAAATCACAGCCTAGCAATTTAATTATTTGCTAAATTCTTCAGTGTCAGCTTCAGAAACTGCAAAAAGTTCTCTAATGTGAGTATCTTCTTAGAAGCAATTCCAACTCCCAAGTCTGACAGGTGTGCAGATGGGCCCATGCACATCCAACCCTGACATGACTCCTCAGAACTCTTCCCACAGGCCTCGCCTGTCTCTGCCCCCCACCCTCGGCCATCCCCCCACACCCCGCCCCATCACCCAGGAGTATCGCTTTGGTGGACAGCCAGCGAGAGCAGGCAAAGCTGACCCACCATTGGCCAGCCCCAGCCCGCAGAACCACGGCCAGCCTGGCTGTCCCAGCGGCCCTCTCCTGTCTGCAGACCTAAGGAGGGCTCCCAAGGCCTGCCTCTGCTCTCACTTTTACCGTCACCACCTCCTAGCTACCCACCCTTTGGATCACATTCGATATTTACATGTCATTTTATTCCACAATTTTATTCCACATTTTATTCCACAATGCTGTTAACTATGTATTGTCAATTATTCCCATAATATATGACTTACTATGTGTGACTTTAATTATGTCAGTATCCACACACACACTTTCTAAAAAGCTTTTCAGGCAATTTGGACGTTCAGCCAAATGTGGAAGACTCCTGAAAGCCAACTGTAGGGGAGATTCATGCATGAAGCTGACCGTCTGCCATGGATGCACAGGGACTGTGCAGAAGTCACCACTCTCCCACACCTGTCCCCTGTCCTCTTATAGCCAACACGTATGTGTATGTAAACAAACACTTCTGCAACAGCAAAAATCACACATTTCCTAAGTGTGACTTCAAAAAGTTTATCATGTTCTTTTCAAGATTCCAAAGATACTTTATCTAGATCAATACATCTATTTATGGATTTAACAACATCTTCCAATTTTTAAAATTTTCAAATAGGTTCTATAATTTATTTTTATTTATTTTTTAAAGATTTTACTTATTTATTTGACAGAGATCACAAGTAGGCAGAGAGGCAGGCAGAGAGAGAGAGAGGAGGAAGCAGGCTTCCTGCCGAGCAGAGAGCCCGAGGTGGGACTCGATCCCAGGAACCTAAGATCATGACCTGAGCCGAAGGCAGAAGCTTAACCCACTGAACCACCCAGGTGCCCCGGTTCTATAATTTAAAATATCATTTCCAAGTATGAACATTTTTCTTGAATCCCGGAGAGAAGATGGTGTTGAAAGCCGAGCGAGATGTCCAGGTGCCACTGTGCCGCTGAGAATGCTGTCCCTAGCCCTGCTCTGTCCTTACTGCTTCCAGGTTAGGGCTGAAGTTGTTCCTCGGGGCTTCCTGAAATAAGGGACTGTGCAAACTCTGGTTTGAGACCGTCCCCTGGGAGCAGTTCATCCACTTCCACACCTCAAGCTGTCTCTGCAGGCATCTCTTTGAGTTCCCCCACTGTCTTTAGCAATCACTTGGCCCACAGGCTCTCTTTTTGGTAACCCCCCGCCCCCCAGGTGTACTTCTGGCTGTGTCCAGTGGAAGTAGATGTCTTCCCTAAGAGCAGGTTGCTGCTTGGGCCACTGTACACATTCACTTGGCACCACGCTCTTCAGTAACGTATGCATGGAGCAGCAGTACCTAGTTACTGGGACGCTGACCCAATCTAGCCGTTCTACACACATCACAGACAGATCTAGTTATGGGACTTACTTAGATAACTTAAATATTCGCAAACCTTACTTCGAGTGGTACTATCTTGAAGTTCTAACTAACTAAACTCCAGAGATACTAAAAGTCATGGTGAGTATGTTCTAGGATCTGAGGGGCTACAACACTGGTATCAGATGAGCCTTGACGGTGTGGCTCAGGGGCAAGGACTATGTGCGACAGATGGAGAAGTCTATTCAAAGTAAGAAGAGCCTTCCAAAAATTAACAGATCTCATCAGTGATAACTCTGTGGGGTCTAGAGAGCAACTCGTCAGAGATGACGCAAGGAGGAAAAAATAAGTAAAAATAAAAAGTAAAAAAGTGTGGGCGACAGGGAGGCAGAACCAAGAACCCACTGGGATCCTGCTTGCCCAAGATGGAAGAGAGTCCATGCCTCATTTAAAATCTGTTTAGGGGCACCTGGGTGGCTCAGTGGGTTAAACCCTCTGCCTTCGGCTCAGGTAGTGATCTCAGGGTCCTGGGATCGAGCCCTGCATCGGGCTCTCTGCTCCACAGGCAGCCTGTTTCCTCCTCTCTCTCTGCTTGCCTCTCTGCCTACTTGTGATCTCTGTCAAATAAATAAATTAAAAAAAAAAAACAAAAAAACTAAAATCTGTTTAAACAAGATTTTAATTTCTGTACATGGGCTTGGAGGAAAACAAGGCTGGTCCCTAGTCGTGGAGCTGCATGATGTGACCGTGCCTGGGCCAGCAGAGAAGTGGTACACAAGCAGGAGCCAGCACCTTACAGACACCGAACGAGTCCTGAGCGCCACAGACCGCAATCCCGTGTGCTGGTGGGCGCGTGTGCGTGTGAACAGCAGGAACCGAGCAGCACACGTGCGATCACATGTACAACGGACCGCACGAAGACCTCATCTCTGACAAAGTCAGAGAGAACATTAATTTATAAAGAAGAAGAGGAGAAGGAAGTGAGAATGCATCTGATATGGTGGTGGTAGAAATCCGTCATTACGGGAGGTTTTGGTCAGCAACCATTATTACACTTATTCTCCCACTAATATGTGATCAGTAACAAGAAAACATTTTATTAAAACAGACAACTCACCAATCAGCCTCAGTATCGATGCTATAATAATGTCAGGAGTATATGCAATGTTTGCATGTCCTTTTCTGTATTTTATCCACTTATCCATTACAGGCCACAGCTCTTTACTAAAAAACAACAGAATATATATATATATTATATATATACTTACACACATATATATACATACGCAAACATGAAAAGCTTGCATGCTCACCATCACTCAAACATTAACAACTTCAAAATGGTCCAGGAGAAACAGACAATTGATAAAGAAGAAGGACTTTTCTTTTTAATTTACTTATTTTTAAGTAGGCTCCATGCCCAATGTGGGCTCAAACTCTCAACTGTGAGATCAGGAGTCGCATGCTCTACCAAGCTAGCACCGCAGAACAAGGTCTTCTGAAGATGTAGCCTTTTAGGTTAAAAAGAGACCAGACACAGGAAGCTCACACACTCTCCAACCATTCCGATACTTGGGCCCATACTGACTTAAAAGAAGCGGCAAGTACTCATAGGCTTGGACCTTTATTCTGTTTTCACCCTTTCTCCAAGGCTTTGAGTAGGGACGCTAGACAATGTCTCCAAGTCACAGAACTGGAAGAGGTGGGAGTCTGGATTTTCACTGGGGACGTTCCAGACGTGCATGTGGCACCTGTGTTCTAGAAGCCTCTACCATGTCCTCAGAGGAGCGCGGAGCTCAGAGGCAACAATCAAACCACACCTTACAAACTCTCTACTGACAACAGTGCCAGCTCCTTTTTGCTTTCTCTTCCTTCCAAAGTGTATTTACTTCTTATATGGTATTTATACTATTAAAAAGTTAAATGCCAACACACAGAGAAAAAGGTAAATTAAAAGCACCCCAAATTAAGACATTTTCAGATAATATTACTCAACTAATTCTGGACTTTTCTTTCGCCGTACTTCTCTAGGAGCACAGTATAAACCCTGTGGAGGTGACCACAGCACTCTGGGCTCCGGGGGTGGCGTTGGCTCAGGCACAGATCCCGCTCTTCAACACTCTGTCCTCGACCCCAGCGGGGGTGCCCAGAACCACCTGTGGTGGACTTACTTGTCACCCTGCCTGCTGGGCTCCTCCGAGTCAGGAGACGAGGCCCACGGAGGCACTCCCATCTGTACACAGACAGTACTGGATGGACCACACCGCCACTCCCTTAGCCAGCAAAGCATGGGAGCTACTCCCGTGTCAATGTCTAAACATCCACTTACAGCGATTATTTTAATGTGGCGGTCCCATAATTCAATTTCCTATCATTTGACATTTAGACACATAATCTGCCCCTAGTGTTACGGAGGAAACGAGAGCCCAGTTTTCCACAGAACACATTCAAGTACCTCCAGGATACGGACTATTAATCCTCTGTGAATCCTCTGTAATGCCATAGACTCCTTTAAATCAGTCTTTCTCAATCAGGCTTCCAAGAAAATTAAGATCTACGGAACAATCATCTGAGTGACGATTTTCTCCGCTCTCCCACCTCCTGTTCCTCCAGAGATGGTATAGAGCTAGTGCCAGAATTCTCCATGCACAGAGAAAAGCAGATTCATTACCTAAAGCAGATGCCTGAGACTTAGCTCCCTCCTGAAACCCAGGTGAGAAGAGCTGCTAACGTGGCATTCTTCCTATGTCTGCCCGCAAGGGTTTCCCAGAGTGTCTGAATGTTAAGATCCGATCATGACACTTTGCCCTACACCAGTCATGGAGGGCTGCCTCGGGGCACTGCTCTATGAGCTGGGGATGTGCCAGTAAAGCTAAACCCCTCCTTCACAGGGCTCACCGCTCCTTGGGAGAGAGACAGTAGTCACAGCATATAAGGAAAATAAGCTACAGACACCACAAAAACAAAGCCAGGGGATGGAAGCATAATATGTGTCTTTTAACGAGAGTTTTACCCATTTTTACCCAAGTCAAATGTTGCTCGTAAACGTTTTGGCAACCTTCAAGAGCAAACACAACTCCAACAATGCAGCGACCACGTGACAGCCGGCCTTCCAACCCGAGAGCCTGACTTCAGTCAGCACAGCAGCCTGTACCTTATAATGTTATCATGTGTCCAAATCCACTTCTGATGGCAGCAGAGCAGGTCGATAGCAAATATGTACTCCCAAGTGTTATCACTTAAGTCTTCCCCAAATTTTTCACTGGGCTGAAATTCCGTTTTGGGACACAACTGTATGGTCAACAGCAGCTTAGAAACCATGAAACCCACATCCACGGGAGCATTCTAGCAAATGCAAAAAGGACAAAGAAAAAAGAAAATGTAGAGTTTCAAGTATAACACATCTTACATCAGTCATCTCATAAGAGTGTAATAAGCATTAGTTGGATAATCATTTAATTTTAAGACACTTTCTGAAAGTTGTATTTGGTAGTCCTATAATATTTGCCCTAAGATGATCATAAGCATAGAGGCTGGTAGGCCAGATAAGAAAACTCCAGGCAGGGGGCACCTGGGTGGCTCAGTTGGTTACATATGCCAACTCTCAGTTTCAGCTCTGGTCATGATCTCAAGGTCCTGAGGCTGAACCTGGGGGCTCCATGCTCCAGACTCTCCCTCTGGCTCTGCCCCAAGGAAGAGGCTTACACACTTGTGCTTTCTAAAATAAATAAATAAAATATAAAAATAATAATAATAAAAGCCTCCAGGCAGAAAGCAGAATCTAATCAGGCAGAAAGGAGATAAGTGGCAATACAGATGAAAATGAAAATTTATTTTACCTCAAATCACAGAAGTTGTAACCTTTTTAAACTTTGAAAAAATTCTTCCAATTAATTCTATCATCCTCTGACCCTAAATATCAGTCTTTTTACAAAAATTCATAAGCTCAAATCAGCCAACACCAGACTCCTTACCCGGCATCTTTCACATCTGTGTACCTTTGATGCTACACGTCCTGGGAGTCTGAACACTCCTTCCTGTAGCTGAATGTTATCTATTATGTGATGGACCAGTATGCTTACCCACTGACCCGGACAGACATCTGCACTATCCAGCCCAGGCTACCCGTGAAATGCTATGAGTGCGCGTATGACCTGTCTTTGTGTGGACATTGATTTGACATCTCCTGGACAAATACTGAGCAACGGATTTGTGATTTTTTTCTTATTTATGCTGTTTTTTATTGGGTTCTGTTATTAAAAATAAACAGGGGGTGCCTGGGTAGCTCAGTCGGTTAAATGTCTGACTCTTGATCTCAGTTCAGGTCTTGATCTCAGGGTCATGAGTTCAAGCCCTGTGTTGGGCTCCACAATGGGTGTGGAGTCTACATAAAAAAAAAAAAAGAAAATCAATAAATAAAAAATAAACAGAAAGCTTTCAATCTTTTCTTATACTTGCAAAAGACTGGAATTAATTGGTTCTTCAAAAGACTAGGTAAAATTCTGTGGAATCTATACATGCTTTTTATACAATAAATTGTACATCAACATTTCCACTTCTTTTGTGATAACTGAAAACAACTGATTTATCAAGTGTTCTACCTCTAAAACCAAGTTTGGTCATTTTTATTTTGCTAAGAAATCATCCTCAGCTTCCAACCACGTCACTACAAAGCTACAGGTGGTGGTCTTCTCAACCTTTCTCCCACATCTGGAGTCTGTTTTCGTTCTCATTTTTGAAATCCTCATTATTTTCTATTTTCTCTTTTTTCATTAATCTGATCTGGGAGCTCTATGTTTTGCTACTATCTCTTAAAGGCAATGAGTTTTTTTCTGCGTGTTTCTTTGTTCTCTCCTTCATTACTATTACCTTTTAAACTCTATTCCTTTTTTTCTAGATCCCTTCTAGGATCTGATATTTAATTTCTAAGATGACAATCAGCCATTTTATTATTTAATAACGAAAACATTTTAACTGTCTTAATGGGTATACGTTTTACAAAAACTAGAGATCTTTGGTATGAAACGTTTTCCTTTTCAATGACTTTTAAAACATTCATCTTACTTTTGAGCTCCTGTTTATTCCAAGATTGTCCAGGACCATGTATGACAACTTTCAAGTAGTGTTTATGGAATCTTTGAATTACTTATAGAGAATTTCACTGAATTACTACCAAAGAATTTTGTGTATGGAATCTTTACTTTTTAAGAATTAAAGTCTTCATGTGGCCAAATTCATGACTGGTTTTATAAATGTGCCGTAAACATACAAAGACCTCTCTGCTCAGCATGGAATCTGCTTGGGATTCTCTCTCTCCTTCTCCCCTGTGCCCCTCCTGCACTCTTTCTCTCTCTTAAATAAAATAAAATTAAAAAAAAAAGAGAGAGCGAGCAAGATTCTCTCCCTCTGCCACTCCTGCACACACGTGCACACTCTTTAAATAAATAAAAAATAAAAAACAAAGATCAACCTCTCACTGAATTCGACATCACTTCCTCGAGTTTACCACTGTTAATTCAACCTCCAGAGATTCTCACTAGACAACAGCTGTAACATAAAAGAACACCAATCTAGATGGTATATTAGCACTCAGTTACCAAAGAAAATCATAAAAAGAGGAAAAGAACACATAAGAAGAAAATATTTAAATAAAAATTCCATCAACCAAAAAGAAAAACATAATATTTAGATTTTAAAAATTCAAAACAGGAAGGAGTTGCAATGCCATTTTTCAGCTGAGTGCCCACCGCAGAAGCCAATGCTATGCAGCTCCTGTGAACCCCCACCCACACATACATTCTACATGATCATCAGTCATAAATTAATGAACGAAATAAAGTTTTTAGTAAATTACCAAAACACCTACAGCTCCAATCCTTCCCAAAGTGCCTCATGCGTATTTCCTGAACTAAATGCATAAGCTTAGGCTAAAATGGTATTTTAAAGGATCTAATAGGAAAAGTCCTGTCCTTGAAATGCTTATGAACTAATCCAACATTACACACAAAACCAAGTAAGAACATTCATGTGAGAGCTACAAGTAAGGTCTGACAATTGAGAAATAAAAACAAACCTTACCTTTTCCCAGTTGAGAAAGGCTCTCAAACAGTTCCGAACCTCTCCTTTAGCACGCTGCCTGGCAACCAACTGCATCGCCTTATTAATCACCGATTGGGAAATAAATATATCATGCCACATATTTGCAATGAACAAAGTCAGTTTCTCTGACTCTGGAAAATCTATGAGAAAAAACAACAACAAACCTTTATGTCTAATCAAGTGAATAAATTACAAGCTAAGAACTTATTTTAATAATTTCACTTGTGTCTTGCGGGGTCTCCTAACACTGAAGGCCAGTGCCCGTGGAGGCCCTGCTTCACGCAGATCTGCTTCTTTCTCCCCCAACCCTTTCCCTTTGGCAAACCTTCCTTGACTAGATTTGAAGCATAGTACCTGAATAATACACAGCACTGTCTTATGAGAAGAGCCATCAAATCCAAACATGAAGCAAAGGCAAGCCTGTCTCTTCAGACTTCTGCAACCCTAGAACCTCCCCATTTGAGAAATGTCATTTCAGGCTCCTTCTTATGCATTGGGAAGACAGAACTCACCCGTGCAACACATAAAAGGCTTTTGGTTTGAAGAGATGTTTCTATACATTCTGGATGATAATCTTCTATTGCGAATGCTTTCCCACAACTGTGGGAACAAACTGTTTAACCAACCTGACCCACAAGCCGCTCACATACAATAATACACTCGTAAGCACGCAGTCTGATGAGTTCTGATGAACGAACACGCACATATAACCCCCCACCACAATCAACACATAGAACATTTCCATCCTCCCAAATCCCCATGGTCTGAACCCTTCCGGTGCCTCCCTTCGCCCCAGCACAGACAACCCCGACCCGCTCACCGACACTGCAAGTTGGCCGTCTTTCCTCCACTGTTCCTCAGTGGATTCGGATAGCACGACTCTCGACTCTTTTCTGTCTGGCTCCCTGACTCAGCAGAATGCTTCTGCGACTCACCTGCGCTGCCACCACCTCAGCTGCCCTCACTTTGTGTGGCCAAGGAGTACCGAGCTGCTCGAGACCACACACCTGTCCTTCCTGCAGCTAACAGACGTCCGTCCAGCTCCGGGCGGCCGCCGGGAAGATGCTGTGGGTATGTGAGTACCAGTCTACGGGAGGTATGTCTCTACTTCTGTTAGGTAAGGACCTGCCAGTGGGATCTCTGGGTCATACGCTAAATGAAGATTTTGATCTTATAAAGAACTGTCTGTGTTTTGCAACGTGGTTGAGCCAGTCGACACAGATCTTCACCGTTTGGCAGGAAGCCACATCTTGCGTTTGCAGAGCAACTAAGTCAAAGCAGAAGCTCAGAGTCTACTCTGACGGCTGTTTCGGAGACAGGAGTCCTCCCATCCCAGGACCCCTCTCCACATGCTGCTTCACCTGTCCGGCATCTTCTCCCTCACTTCTGTTTGTTTGTTTTTTAGATTTTATTTATTTAACAGAGACACAGCCAGAGAGGGAACACAAGCAGTGGGAGAGGGAGAAGCAGGCTTCCCGCCGAGCAGAGAGCCCGATGCGGGGCTTGTGGGATCATGACCTAAGCCGAAGGCAGACCAAAAGCAGACGTAACGGACTGAGCCACCCAGGCGCCCCTCCCTCACATTTCTTGTAGGCACTCGCTGGAGGCTTCACACCTCAAGTTCAGAAGCAGCTCTGACAAGGAGAGCTTCGGTGGCCCCCCGGAGTCTCACAAATCCCCCTCCAGGCACAGCCCCTCAAGCAACAGATCCTCAATGGCTTCGAACAATGCATCCTTGAGGGGTGGGGATAAGTAGGGACAAGATAATCCCTGCCCTGACAGAGCACATGATCTGGTAAGGGGAGACAGCAAACAGAAGGGTTCGGGATGCAAGGCAAGAGGGGTAAGCACCATGAAGAAAAAGCCAGGAGCAGGCAGGATGAAGGCCACGGGACTCCCAGCAACACGGGGGGATGGCTTCTGAGGGAGAGACCTGCGCCCCACGAGCCTGACGAGAAAGGGGGCTGTGGTGTTTGACAGCAGAACGTCAGCGGGGGCTCAGCAGAGTCCGTGCTGCTCGCCTTGCTCGTACCTGCCCCCGAGGGGCCCCACGTGCGCCGGGGCCACGCGACCAGCAAACACGGGCCTCCCCATCTGGGCGTGTCTGCGCCTGGCTCCAGTTGCCACCCGCGCCCTGCCACCTAGCGAGCGCGCCATGACCGACGGCTGAGTCCGCCAACCACTGAAAGGGTAAACAAAGAAACGGAGAGGCCAGGCGGCAGCCCCATTCCCAGGTGTTCGCACGGTGGGCACCCTCCGTTACCCGCTTCACAGCCCTGAGAACTCCCTGATCGGGATGAAAAACCTTGCCGAGGCGAGACTTTCTGGAAGGAAGTTGAACTGCATTTGGGGATCAGTTCTCTGTTTACAAATGGTCCCACCGAGGACGTCCCATTACAAAGGCTGACGCCTGCGCTGCCCCGTTAGTGGGGACGGAAGCAGAGGAAAGGAAAAGGGGACCCAGGAGGGCCCTCCTTCCGCCCGCCCTCTGGTCCTCTTCTTGCTCCAGGCTCCGTACGCCTTACAGAGCTCTGCCTTTTCCGGCTTCGGATGCAGCACTGTGGTCTGTCCCTGGCTTTACCATCATTCCCCCACCTTGTGCCGCCAGAATCTGACTCCTCAGTAACTACCCCAGGAGGACACAAACACGCAGCCACGAGAGAGCCTGCATTAGGTACCAGGGGAAACGGGCGCGTTGACGGAAGCACGTGTAAGTCACGTAAATTCTCCCACGGAAAACCAGGCAGGGCGTGGGGCGGCTGAGGCTCTCCACGTCCTCTGTAAGTGCCCAACCACTGGCGCGTTTGAAAGGAACAGGGCAAACACTCAGCTGCAAACACAGGTCCAGGCGACCCGGCGAGGCAGAACGGCGGCGGGCTGTGAAGCGTACCTTCCTTAAGCAGGCTGTAGCAAAACAGACGGGCTCTCTCCAGGTCCCCGAGCTGCCGGCAGATGCCCACGTACACTCTGCACAGGGCGTGAATGTAACTGCGCTCCATGGAGACCTTCTGAATTTTTAGTTCGGAGAGAATAGAGTGCAGCAAGCACTCTGCTAAATGCTAGGTTTGAGAAGAAGAAGAAGAAAGAAAAGGTAATGTACACTTGAGTTGCTTCTGTCTGCGAAACAGGTAAAGTCACACAATTAAAGCAGGGCCCAAGTCTCGCCCTCTGTCAGCCAGCAGAAAAGGGCAGTCGCTGTGGCAAGTCACCTTCTACTCAGCCCAGGGACCCACCCCCGCCGCCCCGCAGGCTGCCCGCAGGTGCCGGGGCCCTGTCCGAGCACACCCGTCTGCCTGCCGCCATGCCCACCAAGTATACTTCCTTGGTTTGGGCTAAAATCATTTTGTGTGTGTGCATTACACGCACGCTACGTTCTTGTCCCATTCCTGTTTTCTGAGTTCTGATGTGCCCTACACATTTATCCTGTTTAGGTCTTCAAAATACTGGGCAACAATTTTCCTACTTAAGAAGAAGGGCATTAAATCAGTTGATCCACTTGTTCATTTGGAAATAAATTATCTTTTCAAAGTGACATGTATTACTCTCTATCCTTTCTGAAAGTAAGCAATCTACAAAAAACACTTACGTATTGTTACCACTAGGACTCCCAGGATGTGCAGATAACCAACAGTGCGATCCGTGAGATACTGGAAATAATCCACACACGGTGTCGACATGGAAACTTGGAAAATACAACCCTAGAGAAGTCCTAATACACCAGGTGTGTGAATCTGCACAGTGTTCCCACTTTAACTGTTCCTATCTCGAAACCAAGATCTGTTCCTGTTTCATCTGTGA
Source organism: Taxidea taxus jeffersonii (assembly GCA_003697995.1). NCBI lineage: Eukaryota > Metazoa > Chordata > Mammalia > Carnivora > Mustelidae > Taxidea > Taxidea taxus. Next base: position 56,066 of record RCUC01135943.1, read on the forward strand.
CAGATATTAAAGGAGGCACAGGGGAACCCCTTGTTCTTTCTGGAAGGTGCTCAGACTCTCAAATGTGTGTGTACTGTTCACAGAAAAGAAAGGCTCCATTACAGGAGAATAATTTGATGCTTTGGAGCAAATCATTTTGAGCTTTTAAACATGCCAGAACTGATGGGAGATATGCAACTGTAGTCCTGACAATCACTTTTATTTCTTCAAAATTTTAAGGTATTTGATGAATACAAATGATCAGATCGCCAGTGTCTTTCCACAACTCAAGTATACAAAATGCTGACTAGGAACGAAGGATAGCTCACAATGTTTATATGGACAACTCTCTAGCTCGGAATTAAAGTTTCTGTTCAGGGTCATCTACCACTTGCTGAGAGCAGACAGCCTGTCTCTGAGGACATGCGATTCCTAGTGCTCCTACAGAAGAGCAACCACGTACCTTTTTGGTTGTGCTAAATTCATGAACAACTTCCTTCTCTTGATCTCTCATGACAGGCTTTTTGGAGATATTTCCCACGTACACATGACTTCGAATGACAGGTAAGAGATCAAAAGATGACTCTGCGATCTTCTTCAGTGCGTCAGCTATGGCTTTGTCATGGGACTCTACAGTTTCTTTTGGGTTTGGAGGCAACTGTGAAACCACACTGACGGTCAGAGGAGAACTTTCTTCCTCTGCTGTCACAGCTTCAGTTTGAGGGAGGTTCCTCCGGAGGGTCTTGCTGACTCCTTCTGTAGCGGCGCCCCCAGTTTCTGGTTCTGGGGACCCACTGTCCAGCCGCAGTCTTTTGGCGCTCCTCAGTGTAGATGCAGACAACGTCCTTTTCCCCCCTGCATCCTGGCGAGTCCCCCCGTCTCTGGACTTCTCCTGACTACAGTCACTCCCTGAGCTACCCCCTGTCTTAACAAAGGCGGTGGATGTTGAGGTGATTGCCTTGAATCCAGTGATAGCGCTGACAGGCCCCGCTAAGCTCTTCCGGTCTGCAGGAGGGCCTCGAGTGAGTTGGATGTTCCCTTTGAGAATGTTGAGGGTGCGGGCCCTGGCAGACAGCTCTGGGTACATGGTATCGAGGATTTTAACGGAATTCTCCTGGGGTCCAGCCACAGCCGTGTGGGCAGATGCCAGAGGCGGGAGGCGGCCAGGCACAGGGAGGGCATGCTTTGGGGTGGCAGCACAAAACTGCAAGGGTGATGACAATATCCTCTCGCCGGCCGGCGCAGCAGATGGGGACGGAGATGTGCATGGGGGAGAGAGGCATCCCGGCTCTTCTGGCAAAGGAGACATCACAGGAGGCACAGGGAGTTCACACAAGGGAGAAAGCTGGCCAAGAGGAGAGGTAGGTGAAGAGGGAGAGGAAGTTGCTAGCAGCGGAGAAACTGGCTGCGAAGTCCTTGGAGGTGTAGCGACCAGAGGAGCAAGCAAGGGCGGCAGAGGGGGCCCCACCTCCTGCCGGATTTTACTCAGGGTATCAGCACAATCTGTAGGAGTTGATGTGTCAGCATTGGCTAGAATGGTCTGAGTTTGATTTCTCTGAGTTTTTGTGTTCTCTCTTTCTCCTGAAAATGACTGAGAACCTTCATTCTGATTAGCTTCAACTCGGCTTGATGCCGAAGCCTTTGCCGGCTTGTTTGACTGATCTTTGTTTGATATCTTCGATCGATTCTTATTTTTGCCGAATGGCTCTAGTTTCGAGTTAAAGTACGTGTGATCAGATGCAATGGTCTGAGACTCAAAGTTCTGATCATAGATCTCAGAACTAATCCTTACACTGGGTTTGACAGGCCTGTTACGCAAACGACTTTTATCGAAGTTGGTGCTCTGGCTACTGCTGGAAATTTCCTCTTGGGCACAGGATAAGGTGCTGCCACACTGGGGCTCCTGAAAGGGAGGGTCAGGGAGACCCGTCTCTGGGGGCTTCTCCATGGAAGTGAGGGAAATGAAGCCAGCTCCCAAGCCTCCTCTATCTGGGGAAACAGGGATGTCTTCGGGAGTGTCACACAGTATGACCTGGTCCACATCGGGCATGAGAGCTACCCCATTTATGATGGTCCAGTGGTCCCCCTTTTCAATGACGAGATTTTGATCCTTATTGATGAGCACGTTTATGACTTCGGAGGTCACTGTTGATATCTGGCACTGAAATGTCGTTTCTGCCCCCTCCTCAGCACTGCCCTCTGTGGTCTGGCCCACCACAGAGTCAGAGCCCTGGGGGGAGGGCTCTGCCGGCTCTGTCAGGACCTCTGCCCCACCAGGGATTGGGCTGGTGACATCGGGAACACCCTCAGGACTGCCTGCAGTGACTTTGTTACTCGAGGAGCTGCTAGCAGGAGAATGGCCCTTGCCAGTCATGCTGGCTACTGGAGGGGACGTAACTGAAGGGTGTGGCGGGAAGCCACCTGCCCCCTGAGGGGGGACATGCTCTCTGACAGGCTCGGTGGTCACGCCATCGTGCGCATTTGAGAGCACTAAGTTAGCAGCGTCTTTTCCAGGAGAGAGCTCACAGCTGGTCTGAAGCTCCCGTCCAAACCTGGTGAGCACCTCAGACAGTGTTTCCAAGGAACGCCGCGTGAGCTGACTTGTGCTCTTCAGAGGACCGTCATCTTCCTCAGATTCAATCCACTCTTCGGAGGTTTCAAGGGTTTCTTCTTCACAGAGCTGCTTTCTGTACTTTCCTCCTGAGAGTTCACCTGGCTTTAAGTCTTTATTCATTTCTTTATGCAGGGTTCCTTTACTAGAACATTCTGAAACAGAGTCCCCTGAACTGTAATCTCTTAACTGACAACTTTCAAGAAACATCACGACCTCTGATGTAGAAAGTCCATCGATCTCAGAAAGAGTACTGATGTTGAAGTCCTGCAGCGCGGAGGTCAGGCAGCCCACCTCAACGGAAGGCCGGGTCTCAGCTGCACCAGCACCTGGGGCTCCTAAACCTCTTCTGGGGGCACGGGCAGCCCCTTGCTGTCTGTCCCCCATCGCGGCTTCAGGCTCACTCTCCCCCTCGCTGCAGCTAGGCGCCTCGCTCTCCTCCACCTCTGTGTCGCCACCTCCTGCCTCCCGAATGCCCGTGTAACAACACAGAGGCCCAGCGAGGCCACTAGGGGGGACAGCACGTGTCTCTTCATCTTTTCTGAGACTCGCCCATGGGAGAGCCATCCCTGTGGTGCCTGGACCTTCAGGAGAAGCCCCGCCAGGAGTCTGAGACGGCAGTTCTGGGGCCTCCTGTGGGCTCGGGCGGACACGGGGAGGGCCCTCTGGGATGGCCAGAGCCTCGCTATCAGATCTGCTCGTGCCCTCATAGGGCACTTTGTCAACGGGGAAACTTCTCGGCGCCGGCACTTCTGGAGCGGGACAGAGTCGGTCCCCATCCAGCCCAGACGAGTCCAGATTTGCGCCATGAAGGAGCAGACTTTGCTTCAGCGCTGCTTCCTGTGCTGAGGCTTCAGTCGTGCCGTCTTGGTTTGGGGCAGGGATGTTTTTAGGAGAGAAAGACAGTTTGCTATTTGTGGGACAATGAGAACTTCCGACTGGTGAAGAACCACTTGGAAAACTGAAATTTGATTTCCTCCATGAGGCAGAAACTTGTGGCGAGGTCCCTTCATTAGCAGCCGCCCCCTGGGCAGCCCACACCGTGTCCTCTCTTTCTCCGCCATGTCCGGCTACAGAGGACGTGGGAACAGCCCCAGGACCGGCATGTGCTGCCACGAAGGGAGGCTCAGGCCTCTGCTGCCTCCAAGGTTCCCGTCCAGCACTCTGTGCCGTGTCGGGCCGGGCCTGCTTGGTGATCACAGACACTTGGTTAGGCAACAGTGACATAGCAGCCCTGAGCCCCACAGGGTTATTTTCTGAGGCAAGTTCAGGCTTGGACGTGGACCGTCTACTTTCTAAGGATGATGCTGCCTTTTGTACCTGATGGTTAGTCTTCTGTTCGTTTTCTAACTTATTAGCCCTTAGCCTTTCTTCCCCACCTCTCCTTAACACATCACTATGGTGCCATGAAGGGCTTTTAAAACCAAACCCACTCTTGGTCAAGCCACGCTGAGACTCTAGCAATGGTGTAGAATCTGCCCTAGTCAGGGGGAGCTCAGTTCTGGGACCCTGGCTTCCGCACTGTGCTTCTTTCATAGCTTTCATAAATACTGACTGTGCAAGTGGACAGACTTTGGGAATGCCTTTCACAGCGTCTGTGGACTCGACCTCACTGCTACTCTGATTATTAAAATGTGATGCTCCCAACTCAGGGCTCAAAGCACACAAGCTATTCTCCAGATGGTTCTCTCCGGCAGGACACTCTGGGGGCTCAGGCTGCAGATCTAGCATGTTCAAAGTTTCAGCTTGTAACTTCTGTTCTGAGTGGTGCAGTTCCATGGCGGTAACTTTAGCAGGAATGTGTAGATCCTGAGCATACTTTAATCCAGAGAAAGATGGGGAGTCACTGCAGACAGACGATGCTCCCGAGGTAGAAGAGGAAGAAAGGCTGGCGTCAACACCGAGCCCCATGGCACCCACTGCGTCACCTGCATCGTCCTCTGGTTCAGGTGATGCTCCTAAAATGAAGCCTTGAACATCTCGCTCCTTTCCCAATACTCTACACATTCCCTGGAAGTGGTCAGAGATCGACAGATGATCTGATTCAAGAGGGATTTCATTAGTTAGTGTCCACTTAGTAAACTGTGATTTGGGTGATCCTATCATTTTGGATAGTAGCGTTTTTCCTTCAGATTCCACGAGTTCACTGAATGGCCTCTTGCCGAGGGGAGAGGAACACATGTCAGACTTCTGGAGGGCCGTTCCGCTGCCCTGTGCCCGACTGCCAGACGACATCTCAACACACACGTTTCTGATGGGTTCATGAAGTGTGTTCTCAGTCTGCACCGACTTGTCCACCTCCCTAACCTCTCTCTGTCTTTGTGCCTCATCTAAAATGGCTCTTCTCCCGTCACTCACAGACTCAGAGGACACCATCCAGTGTTTCTCGCGAGCTACGGAGTATGTGGCCGAAGGCTCTCTCAGCGTTGCTGTGAACGTCCCAAACCCGACAGTTGTCACTTCATTTACTGCCAAAGTAGTCAGAGCCTGGGTGGCTTCGTGTGATTTGAGCTTTTCCTCCCAGGTACCACTACTTCCTTTCCTTTTTCTGGATGAACCAAAATACTGTGATTCAGACGTCTCATCTTCTGAAACAGACTCAGCAGAATTTCTATGCTGGGACAATTCGTTATCACTGGAATCTGTATACTCTCCGAAGTAGGTTTCCTTAAAAACGAATGAGTTACTCTTATTAGTTAAATGTTAACTAAAATGACTAAACATTCCTAACAATTAAATGCCTTAAAAAGAGATTCTTATTAAATACTAATTGGACCGACTACATATAACTATCAATTAAATGCATTCCTGAAGAATCCTTTCAGACACAGCCAAGGAGAGGGCAGCTCCCTGTCCGGAAGCTGCCAGCAGGGAGACGAGCTGCAGTCTGAGCAGCCAGCTGCCACCATGCCGGACCCGTCTCCCCGAGTTCCCCACACTCCCACCACACGCTCCTCCCACAGCAGACACAGCCAGGATTAGTCTATCCTCTGAAGGGCTAAACATCCCTACTTTCCGGCTCTTCCTCCCCGTTTCCTGGCACAGAACGTGTCCAAATCTGGCTGCATAGTCTTCCATCCCCGTGCTTCCGGGTCACTCCTCTGCAGGCGTCCAGCTCCAGCACAGCGGAACTGGCCACCACTCCGGGGAGCGACCTCGAAGTATCTCCTGCAGACATGTCCTCATGCCTAGGCTGCATCTGGGATGCTGTTACCAAGTGGACGAGCTCTACCTCTTTCCACAGTATGCACACTGACACGGCTCCTTCCCGCACAGCCCTCTCCCCACCTCCGCTCCAGAAACCCCCCACACCCCAGGGCAGCCCCTGCTGTCTTGGCTGAACTGCTCCCGTCACATGACCCAGCAGGAGAGCTGCTTCCTCCACTGCCTGGCCTCCTTCCGAGCACCATGCTCATGGTTCTAAAATCCTACTGCACATGTCCCCCTGCAAGCCCCATGCATGCCCCGCATCCCCAGCTGACACGCCACAACCCCCCTACACACACACACACCGGAACAGGGCTGCTGCTTTCCTTTGCTATTTTCCAGCATCCCTACCTCCTCCACCTCTGCAACCACCACACTAAAAACCTCACCAAATGCTGCTCATCAGCTTCATAACGTCTCTCAAACCAGGCCCACCTCTTGGACCCCAGTGCTGCTGTGGGGATGAGATGTCGAGAACGCTGGAAGCTGCTGATTCAGTGAGGAACACCCCTCCTATGCTCCTATGCAGATCATCCCCACTCCCTACTCGATCACACAGAGGCTGAACTGAAACTTGCAACTGAACGTCTATCATCAAGTCCACTTCCCAGGACCCACCAAGTACTTCCTACTGCCCTCACGGTAAAATGGAAGGCCCTGAGGACACAGACGGCCTCTGCTGACCTGGTAAGCGTGAACGTTCTCTGGCACAAGCTCACCTTCAGTCCCATGACCCTGTGTAAAGAGGTCCTCCACCTGAAGCACCCCACCCTCTTCAACACTCAGCTGGGTCCTGTCCTCCCCGGCCTCCCTCAGGAGCCAGCCTCTGGCCTGGGTCCCCTCCAGCCGGTGTGCCCCCAGCCCGGCAGTCTCTACCACAGCCGTGCGATCACCTGCTCCCTCCCCCACCCAACTGCCACATGCGATCCAGCCAAGGGGCAGCCACGGACTAAGTCACATGCGTGCCCCCAGGCCGAGTGTGGTCCTGGAACAGAACTGGAACAGAAGAGGCGCACACTGCTTCCTAAGAAAGGGAGTGACTCAAAGCAATGCACTTATCTGCTCCTTAAGCCAAAAAGCATACAATCTGCTTCATCAAGACTTAACTCCCTAAGAATTTACAATAAACCATTCTGCAAACCCATGCAAAGGTGACGAAGGCATCAAACGGAAGCGGGGAATCTGGCAAACACAGGTTAATGGGCATGTGTGCTACATACATGGATTCCCCATCTCCGAAAAGCTCCAGGCCTGCAACCGTGCCTTAATCCATTCCCTGCGTTAGGTTCCAGGCAGCAGAGAGAAGAACAATCAGAACACAGTCTTCCCACAGGGGAGTGTGAATTTGGTTGCAGATAAAGACACACAGAACGCAACCGTAAGTGAACATGGCATGTGATCCATGTTCTTCTAAAGAGCATGGGCCTGCCCTAGTCAATCCTCACATCTGCCCCAAGAAAGTCGGGTTTGAGTATCACTGAGCAGCACTCTCTGAATATAGCCAACGCATCAGCGTGGGCAACGTGCCCGCATGAGAACTCAAATGCCCAGTGCAAACTCACAGGCGCCAGTGAAGAAGGTAACGAGCTCAAGGGTGGCAGGGACACCAGAGGGGGTGACGGCACTGGAGACAACAGAGGAGGGGGAAGTCTGAAGAAGTCAACTGCAGCCTGGAGGTCTTCATCAAAACAGTGATCACGATCAGAGAAGTCAGTACTGTCCTCGTCAGTCCTTGGCACCTCAAGTTCAGGAGGCCGGCCCTCGTTAGAAACGTGGTCATTACAGTGCGCGGCTCCACTGTGCCCGTGTCTCCCCACACGTCTACATGCAGAGAAGTCACCCTCTATTTCCATGGACAGTTCTGCCAAGCACGTCTGCACAGCTGCGGCTCGGAGTGGCCTGCCTCCTGCTGGAGGGGGCACCCCATCGTCCCTGGACTCTGTGGGACCGGGGTTTTCTTTGGCAGGTTTCTCTGTGGGAGAAAAAAAATAAGTATCAAACATCTGTAACATCAAGAAAACTTAAAAAAATTACCCTAAGTATTCAAAATGCCTGCTTTATTGAAGAGACCCAAAAAAGCAAGAACAGTTTTGAAAGACACCCAATCCCTTCCTACTGAATAATCACTCTGTAAGACCTAAACACATTTCACGTAGGTACACTCCCTCACAACAAGGACAAGAAGGGCAGGTGGGTGGAGGTGATGCCATGTGGCCCACGAGCGTCAAGGTGCCCGGGTGGAAAGGCATCACGGTGGCGGGAACGGGCCTCGCTGGCACACTTCGCATCTCAGTAACTATCTTTCCACACAACCAGCAGCATTCGGAGACACATCTTTGTGCAGAGAGGCTGACAAGGGACACAATTTCCTCTGTCTGAAAAACAATAAAAAATCAGCCAACGATCAAGCCTACCCAATAAGGATATCCGTACAATGCTGCAATAAAGAAACCCAACTAGGACACGTACATGAGTTGCATTAGGTGCAATGGGCAAGTTACTGCAAAAAGCCAGCGGCTTGGGGGTCTTGACTTTGATGAACTGCAGCGGTGCTAATTATCAGTGAAGATATTTGTGTCCTGGGAAGTAACCACAAATAACTACCTGTCATACTCAAAAGCTGCACATAAGGACTCAAGGCTCCCTGGAGAAGTGACTGACTATAGGGCTGGGGAGTGGAAAATACAAACAGGGCCTGAAACATCTTGCAGAGCCAGAAAGAAGTTCTCAAAACAGGCTGGGGTATGCCTCAAGGGCCCAAGAGCCAACCCGAAAACAGTCCCGATAACCAAAGCTGGAGCAATATGAACGATGAAATAAATAAAAGTTACAAAGTATAGAGCAGAAAATAAAGAGATCCAATGAATGAATGCAGAAGGAACGAGAGAATTACAAAATCACTATCAGACTAGGCAGTAATCATGGCATGCAGGCTTCATCGGTGGACGCTGGAATCAGCGGCCGGGGCGGGGCGGGTATTGGGGGGTATCGACGAACTGCAGAGCATCCACGTGTCTCTCTCAAGATAATTCACAGTAACTTAACACTGGGAAGCCTGGCAGACACCACCTTAAACAAGCGCTTCTGCTGTCACGCCATGTCATCCATCCCGCCACTCCCTCCCCGGTACAATGTCCCGAGCAGAGCACAAGGGCACCACTGTGGAGTTCTTGCTGAAAAGAGTCAAACTTTACTTCATACGAGAAAACAGCACACAGGACAACACTGATAGGTGTCCTATGAAATGATGCTTCCTCTCTGAAAGTGGGAAGACAGGAGACAAAGAGACACAGATGAACCACTGGACCTAGGGGCTGAAAGGCAGAAGGCTGCTGGGTGCAAGGTGGGCTCCAGGGACCAACACAGGCTCAGACACATCCATGTGAGCTTTCACTTAGCTAACCGTCTTGCACCAAGGGTTAAATTTAGGGGAATCTGGATGAGGAATCTAAGAGAATTCCCTGCACTACTTTTGTAAATTTTCTCATTTAAAAACAAAAAATTACAAAAACAAAAAGAGTGTGTTTTAAGACTGAAGATTCCAGGGCACCAAAAAAAAAAAAAAAGATTCAGGGTACCTGGGTGGCTCAGTGGGTTAAGCCTCTGCCTTCAGCTCAAGTCATGGTCTCAGGGTCCTGGGATGGAGTCCCGCATTGGGCTCCCTGCTCAGCAGGGAGCCTGCTTCCCCCCCCCCCACTTGTGATTTCTCTGTCAAATAAATAAATAAAATCTTTTAAAAAAAAAAACAAAACAAAACTGAAGATTCCAAAGACTCCATGTTTTCCTTTCTACTTGAAAAAGTTAACATTAAGGAATACAGTTAGCCCTCAAAATAGTTTGCTTTTAAATAAAAAACACCAGGGGCGGCTGGGTGGCTCAGCGGGTTAAGCCTCTGCCTTCAGCTCAGGTCATGATCTCAGGGTCCTGGGATCGAGCCCCACATCGGGCTCTCTGCTCAGTGGGGAGCCTGCTTCCCCCTCTCCCTCTCTGCCTGCCTCCCTGCCCACTTGTGATCTCTCTCTGTGACAAATAAATAAAATCTTTAAAAAGAAAACACATCAAATGATTAAATGGGGAGCTTTTTTTTTTTTTAAGACTTTATTTATTTACTAGAGAGAGAGTGAGAGAGCACGAGCTCAGGCAGACAGTTGGCAGGCAGAGGCAGAGTGAGAAGCAGGCTCCCTGCCGAGCAAGGAACCCGATGTGGGACTTGATCCCAGGACGACAGGATCATGACCTGAGCCGAAGGCAGCAGCCATTCAACCAACTGAGCCACCCAGGCGTCCCTAAATGGGGAGCCCTTTTAATAACAACTTAAACAACATAAAATCAAGTGCTTAGAGTAAAACACAGCTACTAGCTGATGAAGATGACTGAGAAGAGCCCTGGGCTACTTTGGCCCTAGCAGATGAGGACTTGGGACCATGAGCCATGGAGGCTGGCTCAGGAGACCCAGGTGCCACCTGCCTGCATCAGCAGTGCCACCACACGGCACGTGACAACTGACTGAACAGCGCTCCACCAACAGGCCTCTCTCCACCTCACACAATCTCAGAGTCAAGCACAAATGAGAATTAGCAACTTGCCTGGCAACATTTTTCGGAGGGAACTCTGCCTTCCGGAGCCTGAGAGAGAAAACGAGGTACACATCTCTACAGACTCAGATCCTCAGTGATCTGTGAACTCACAGCAGCGAATCATAAGAAACCAGGATAATGGGGAAAAAGAAAGTTAAATAAGGAGCACTTTAATCTTATGCATGACAGCTAACTTCTCCCCATCCACTCTGGGATGACTAATACTTATTTCCAAATCTTAAATCCTAAGTAGGGTGTGACCGAGAACATAGCAGAAGGCTCCACAGCTTTGCCTGCAGATCAAGACAGCCCGCAGACGAAGCCAAACCTGAAAGCTGGCGGACGGCGCTGCAGAGTACTAATCTGATATGACAGCCTGAAAGGAAACCACTGCTCGTCACGCAACACCAGTGTTCCAAAGGAGACGGCGGATGTGCGGAGACAGTCCAACCGAAGGAACTGGTTGCAGGAGGAGGTCCAACGAGGCTGCTACTGACAGGGGACACCATGAAGCGACTCGGAAAGCACCGTGCCTCCCCGGTCCTCTGCATGTTCCTGCCACACGCGCTCTGCTATGCGTCCTCCCAGCTTCTCTGCTTGTCCTCTGACGACAGCCACCATTACAGCAATACAGGCCGGATGCACTTACTGAGACGAGAAGCCTCGCTGAAGGGGAAGGGGCTCCGTAACTGAAAGTACCCTCCCAGCTTTTCTCATTCTTTCAATGTCGGATTCAGGAGGAGTAAAGGCTGAAGGCGTACAATGCCCACGGTAAACATTTCTACTTCCATGCATGAAATGTACTTCTGGAAGCTTCTTTCTCACCTGTGATGCATCGGTTGCCTTCACCAGGTAGTCTGTGTGTTGTGTTTATGCAGAGCCAGAGCTCCTTCAGAAGTAGCTTTACTTTTCCTGCACAAAAGAGTAAAGTATTAAAGACATGTCATTCATTTGGCTCAATCTACAAAAGGCCGACACACACTCCTGGGAAATCAGGATTTCTTAGGGGCTGGGGAAACAGCTAATGACCGAGATTTCTTCCTCAAATCCAACCACTGTGCATATATGGCTAAGCTGCTGATGGGAAGGCCTGCAATGCTCCAGCTGAACGATGAAGACAGGCTTGTTTTTTCCCCAAGGGTGAGGGGAATGGGAGGGCACAAGACTCATAAGACCAAACCTACTTGCTGGTAAAGGTCTTTATCACCTTTTTATATGAATGGACCAAAAACACATTCTTGGCACTTACTACAGAAAGTGGTAAGAGATGAGGGACAGAAACACAGATATAATGTCTGATATAAGAAATGTTGGCTCTACGTTTACTGCAAACAATAGTGGAAAACACCCCTCGGTGACATAAGGGTGTCAGAAAACTCATCAGAACTGACCATGCTGGGTAGAGCATCCAATTCATGATCTCAAGGTTGTGAGTTCCAGCCCCATGCTGATGTAGAGATTGCTTTAAAAATCTTAAAAGACAAAAATCAAAAGACAAAAAAAGAACTGGCCATGCTGTAACTAACCTGGGGGCTTTGTGGATAATAGAAGATCCACTAACAGTCTTAAGGGGTTAACAGGGTGGAAGACAAAAATGGGCGTGTATAAACACATGCAAAGGAAGAGATTATCACACAAACAAGCAGACTCACAGAGAAACATAAGCTTTTGAAAGGGAGGTAAAAGCCTTGGAATTTTTACACATTTCAATTAGGATTCCTATAAGAGTTAAGAACCACTGGCTCAGGTTGAAAGGTACACATTTCTACAGATTTAGATCCTCAACGATCTGTAAATTCAGATCATTTTAAATACAGCAGGCCTAATGAGATTCATGTAACTAAGAGGTGACACTATGGTTTTACAGTGAGTTTAACATTAATACATACATACATTCCCAAAAAACTCCCAGAACAAAAAATATTCATAAAAATTTAAGTATGACTAGCTTGTGGCCAAATAGGCATAAAAAGACCTACCACACCAATAAAAATTCAACTAAAAAAAGCTTTAAGTATTAGATAATTCCAGGCCTCCTCAAGTTCTATTATAGCTTCCCTAAAGTTCTTAAATTGGCCTGAAGCATTTATTGAAAATACTGAAATCTTTAATCCAGTTCTAGAGAAGATGAAAGACCAACCTTTTAACCCAAAATATCTGCAAGAACTCACAAATTTTGAAATAGGTCAGCCTTATTTAAGCTGGCAAACTGCATCACTCCACAAAGAGCGCTGTCCCCAGAAGAGGGGGCCAGGGTAAGTGGTGAGGACACAGTAACAAGGCAAGCTTAAAAGTTTCCCATTTCCAACCTCTCTGAAGCCCAATCAACTTCTGACTGTCACTGTGTATGAGGCACATCCATTCTCGAGTTTGAAAATTCTGTGATCAAGTAACTTATCTACATTGTGATTTAACCTACCCAAAAGCCTGCTTCCAAATACTGTAATCCCCTTTGCTTAAATGACCTGACCAGGATCCCTGCTTATTACGTATACCCAAAGCAGCAAACAAGGAACCTTAAAAAAAAAGAGAAAAAGTTACTTTTCTATTCCTATGGAGACTATTAACCAGAGCTATGCCTATTCTGAGCACTGGTTCACTACCTCTAATCTCACAAAACAGAACTATCCATTCCCAATAAAGCGGGAAAACACACACACACACACACACACACACACACACCAACCCCACTGTGGCTTCATTATTTAGCTGTGAAGAGAAAAGCTCATCATACTGAACCGCACACCTTCCACCAAGACCCTACAATCCTGCCCATATCAAAACCTAAGGCGTCCATGCGTGTCTCTGTACTTATCTGGCGTCACATGAATGCTGTGCTCTCAGTGACACCGTCACAATTGTGTTTTACAATCTGGGTGGGCATGAGCCTCACTCAGGTTTTTCCTTTTCAAAAACCTGATTATTCCAAACATCTACTGTTCTACCCTGATAAACCTTTACCATCTGCTTGCCTTTCCTCATCTAAAAACTCAGTGGGATTTGAGTAAGTAAGACTGGAAGTTTAGAACTACATCTGGGAAACCTCCCATCCTTATGCCGTGAGCCTCTGATCCAATAACAATGTTCACTGCTGTGTTCTGGGCTTTCACACTCTTCCGCGGCTTTACGGGCTTCTTCACAGAGGCCTTGCACACTGCTTTTAGATTTTTCTCTTCCTAGACACGTTGGTCCCACTGCCTTAACAGGTGGTTCTCAGTCCATCCCGATTCCGATAGGCTGAGGATGGTGCACTCCACGTGCTCAGAGCCTGTGTCACCACTCTGCCCAACTCCTATGCTTGTTTTCCAACTGAGTCTACCTAGACAGTCTCATCACTTGAAACCATGACAATTCCATCCTCACCAGTACTCACAGCCCCCACTCCTCCCTGCAGGCTCTGCTGCATGGCGCGGCGGGCCCCCAGTGCACAATAACGAATGGAGGTAACTCGAAGCACCTGCCTGTTTCTGACGGTAAAGATCAGGCTCTTCAGCTTCTACCTTTCTCAATTTCAAGATGTGTTTTTCTACCATTACCTCACCAAATATTTATGAGAAATGGGTGCTGAATTGAGATGATCATTTTTCTCTTATCTCCCTGAGATAAACCCTTAAATCATAATGAGTCCGTATATTCTACTACTCCAAGAATGGAGTTCTCAAAATTTCACTTGATATTTTTGCAGCTGTATTCTCAACTGACAGCACATGTGTGTGAGTGTGCGTGTGTGACTCTTAGCTGGTTCTGGCATAGGGCTATTTGAGTCTAAGACAATGACACTGAAAGAAGTCTATATTTTTCTAAGTTCTCAGGCACACACAAAAAAACAAAAAGACATTAGTTTTAGTCACTGCCTTTATAGAACTTACTTGTAAGTCATTTGGATCTTGTATGGTATTAGATCTTTATTTTTTTTTAATTTCATTTGCATTCTTTTTTAAGATTTTATTTATTTGAGAGAGAGCGAGATCACAAGTAGGCAGAGAGGCAGGCAGAGAGAGAGGGGGAAGCAGGGTCCCCGCTGAGCAGAGAGCCTGATGCTGGGCTCAATCCCAGGACCCTGAGATCATGATCTGAGCCAAAGGCAGAGAGGCTTAACCCACTGAGCCACTCAGGCGCCCTTTTGCATTATTTTTCTGTTCAGGTTTCCAACACCCATCCCAAGTCAATCTGAACATGTTTCCCTTGAAAATGGTCCATTTCACAAACATGATTGAATGGGAATATAAATGTGTGAACTTGGAAATTCTCTCATTGTGGCTTTTTCGTAGCTTTCCCCGCCATGAGGCCTTCGTGTTTCTGTTCCTTCCTTTCTTGATCAGACTTGCCGAAGAACTGTTGGTTTCAATAGCCCTGCAAAGATCCTGCTCTTTGTTCTAATGGGCCCAAATCAACAACTTCTTCTTTCCATTTTCCTCAGTTTCTGTTGCATTTTCCTACTTTCCTGTCATTCTTGCTTTCTAAAATAACCATGGAAGATCACTCATTCCAGTGAATGAAACCACGGACAATATCTCAGAGACTTTAATACTGCCCTATGGTTATTTCAGTTTTTATGTTCTCTGCTACCCAAAAGGAGCTGGTTTGTGTTAATGCATGCTCACTTACCAGATGGACTTGGAAAGCTGTGAGGTTTTGGGGGTTTGGGCGGGAGGGAGACACTTTTATTAATAGCTTATTAAATTTCAGTATCATGGGCGCCTGGGTGGCTCAGTGGGTTAAAGCCTCTGCCTTTGGCTCGGGTCATGATCCCAGGGTCCTGGGATCGAGCTCCACATCGGGCTCTCTGCTCAGCGGGGAGCCTGCTTCCTCCTCTGTCTCTCCCTCTGCCTGCCTCTCTGCCTACTTGTGATCTCTGTCAAATAAATAAATAAAATATTAAAAAAAATAAAAATAAAAATAAAAAATTTCAGTATCATAATAGTATCTCACTATTAGGCTGGAGTTTCTGTCTAGCAAATAGATTTCATATATGTCTGAAAGTATTTTAAAGAATCCTAGGTTTGTGGTTTAAGAGTTAGATGTAAATCATCAATCCTGATATTACAAATCCAATTCCACCTATTTTGTCTGCTTTTACAGACGACAGCATCTGAGAATCATACTAAAGCCTCTCATGGAAACAGGCGACTATTCCCTCTAGCATTTCCAGGCATTTACCATAGTCTCACATTCTTAGTCTATGACAGTAGCACCTTCTTGGTGAATCGCACCTAACCTGGATATTTCCTTTCAATCCATGTAAACTCATTTCTAGACCTGAATTATTTTTTGCCTGGTTACTACTTTCAAGTCAGCATTTGCTCGAAATGTTTCTATCCATTTCCCTACATTCAATCTTTCCACTTCATTTGATTTTAAAAATACTTCCTACTAACATGCCAGAAATAAAGACCATACACAAAAATCGTGCTCAACACCTGACAGGCCTCTCTAATAGAAATATTGCACGTGTGTCCTCCTCTGAGATGTGTCCTTCAATCATTTCTTGCTGACCTTCTCTCCTCAGGGCTCTGGCCTGTCATGGAGAGGTCCTGATAGGTGACCACTGTGACATGTATGATCTTGTTTTCTCATTGGCTCAATTTCACTGCAGCAACAGATTCTCTAAGGACACTAACTCTATTTTTAATATTTTCTTCCCTCCCGTTTGTGATTTAATACCATCTCCTCAGAGTTTTTCTCCTTGGTACCTTTCTTCCCCGTGACTGCTGCTTCTCAGTTCTAGATGAAAGCTGAGGCCGGCCATCTCTGAGAGCCAGCGTGCACTTCTTCAGCCTACATTCCTCTGGTAATACATGAAGGTGCTCATTTCATGGACCTATGGGACCCTGCCTTCGGAGGGAAGGGATGCAGAGTGAAGCAGTTATGAGGTTTTATACAGAGAACGTAAGTATCTCATTTTCTACGAAAAGGAATGGCTATCCTTCAAAGCAGGTATAATTACCCAATTTTCTGATTTTCTTATATCCACACCCACTCAGAGTGCCTCCTATGTCGCAAATGACACTTCACAGAACTAAACTTCAGGCCATACCATGTGGATAAATGCCAGAAACTGTTTCTGAAACCAGAAGGCTATACATGTAGTTTTCAACCTGAATCCATTACCTGACAAACCACTAATGTCCTGCTCCATCTCTCACTCCCTGTATCTCTGATCTTAAGAAACGCAGGGCTTCTAAAATCAAACTTGCTTTTTGAAGCCTGCTACTTTTGCTGTAATTTTGGGTTTCATCACCAACTGATACCATCTGCTTTATATTTTCCTCCACTGGTAGTAAACTTTTTAACTGTAAAGGAGAGTTTTTTGTTTTCTTGGATTATTTTCTGACATCTCTATGGATTTAGAAGGAAGGAAAGGCAAATGTGGCATTCAGGTGGCCTTTCAAAAAGTGAAGTCAACCCAATATACTTTCTCACTTGTGAATTTCTTTCAGAAGTACAGATGAGCCTTGAACATGGAGGTCAGAGGCGCTGACCCCCTGCAGAATTGAAAATCCATCTGTAACTCTGACTCCCCTAAAACCTAACTACTAATAACTCAGTGTGAACCAGAACCTTTCCTGATAACATAAAAGGCAATAATACGTATTTTATACACCATATGCATCATATACTATGTTTTTACAACGAATAAGCTAGAAGAAAGAAAACTGTTAAAAAACTGTAAGAAAGAGAAAATACATCCACAGTACTGCACTGTATTTATAGGAAAAAACCCACATAGAAGTGGATATGCATGCAGTTCAACCCAGTGTTGGTGAAGGGTCAACTATATGAGAGAAAAGTATTAAAGATACTCTCAGCAATTAGGAATTAAATCCCCCAATGTCCACAGGTAAATAATTAACAGACTCCTAAAGGCTTCGTGTATTTACCTGGAAGAAGTAAAATGTACAGCAGACAACACTCACCCTCTTGGTGAGGGCAGAGAAAACAGAATGCAGGGATAGAGAGCCATTCTGAGGACACAGTGGGAGGGTCCAGTTTTAAACAGCAAGGCTTGAGAACAGGTAAATCCTAAAACAAACCCGTCAGCCCAAAAGAGAAGATGACAGAAGCAGCTGATCACTGGCTGGGAGAACCGAGCCCGGTGAGCCCTCCACTTCCCTGGGCAGCACTTATAACTCAAAGACTAGCCTTCCACATGAAGGGGCGAGGAAAAGAGGGTTGAAGCACGTGGACCTATGAAGCAGCGACTGTGGGAAACAGCAAACCAGTGCCCAGGCAACTGAAAGCCTTTAGCCCAAGAAAAGGTGATCTTGTGTTCTGAATTAAAAACAAAAGGACAGGACGAAGAGAAAGGGTAAAGGAGGCTTGCAAAGGGACGCTATATCCCTGTAGGAACAACAGAAGTGGTTTCAGTAATCTCCACTTAGAGGAAAAATAACACATTGGTGACATAAAAATACCATTATTTCCTCATTTATCATTTGAATTTCATCTCCACCAAGAAAGTGAGACAGGTAGAGCAGAAATCCGTATCTCCTTTTTACAAATTGAGAATGAAATGCAGAGAAGTAAATGGCCAAGGATCACACTAATACAGAGAAATATGATAGCGAACGCTTCAACTTCTCAGCACCCAGCGTTGTATCTTCTCGCCTACAAGCAAACACGCTGCATGACACAGCGGAGACTGAAGCGTCCGTGACACCCCATTCCACAACTACTGTCCTACTTCCCCTACAACACTTGGCTTTCCCTCCAAAAATATACTGGAGGGCTTTGATTCTAGTTTTCCTGCTTGACCTTAACAATTTTTATATACTTGGCACCCAAGAAATTTTATAAATTAAACTGGCAAACTGTAGCCTAATAAAAAAAACTACACTTGTTGAAAAGTACGGAAATTATACCACAGATCGGTTTCCCTTTCCCAAACAATACTGCTTTTTGACTCTCATTCCTCGGATTATGTGACCAGACAACAAGGTGATATAATACATACAACAGATCACAAAGATGTAAAATGGGTTATGGCTTCTCTAACACAAACACCTGCTAAACCCCAGAAGTTCCCCAATCACAAGTTTAAGAGCAACAAGCAACCTCCCAGACCACTGGAAGTAAGGCACAGAAATTCATAAGACATCTGTAATATACTCACTTTTATCGATGCTTCCGTAAGAATCACTTGAAATTTGTGTTCCAATATGTCTCAACTCTAAAATCATGGGGAAAAATACAATTAATAAAGAATATTGCATATCAAAGCAATTTTCAAGCAGTACGTGCACACTCACCCTTTTCATTTTTCTGTTTAGAAAATTCATCGAGCCGTTCCTGTGGAAACAAAGTGCTGCCAGCGCTTGAAAGGGGCAGGGAGTGCAGGCATCGCAAACCCGACGACGCAAGGGGCTCGCCTCCACCGGGCGGCCCAGTTCTTGACGCCCACGTGACAAGGACGCTATGGAGCCCTGAGGCCGCAAGCATCACCTGGGCGCACACTATTATCTATTACCTGTGTCTTCTTAAATTCCTTCTCAAGTATTTTCTTCTCATTCCTCAGTTGCTTGAAGTCCTGCGTTTGCTTGACAGCAGCCTCTGTAAAGACACGGTGAACAAGAGACACGGCAATAATTGGCCGACTTCACAGCTACCACTAATACTCAAAATAGCATCTACTGAGAGATTTTCTCATTTCATAAAACTTTGAAACAAATTTTGTAAGAAGTCACTGTCCTTTCAGCACTTCCTCAGTCGGGGATAAATGAAGGAACACGGTTTGTTTAAACTATTAACCGTAACACCACTGACTTACTTGGCAGAGGCCTCAAGGCGCCTTTGCAATGCCAGCACAAGCCAGCCCAAGCCTTCTGGTCAGGCAAGAACTCAACACACATGACCTTTCTGGGAGGGGCACAGTTCCCTCTTGCTCTTCAGCAGTAAGCCACACTCATGTTTCAGAGATTTTAGAGCTGTGGTTTCATCTCAGAATATAGTCAATACTATCCTCTGTATCGGGGAAGTGGGACAATCTTCTCCATGTTTCTTATACTGTTACTTCTTCCTGGAATTCCCATCAACAAGCTAATAGTTCTAGCTGCTAAGACCTTTACTCGAGATCTACTTTGAAGGTATTGTTTTAGCTCTTCTCTGGATCTTCAGCAAATTCCTCAGTCTCGTTTTTGATTCTGAAGCACATGGTCCAAATATATTACTAAGAATCTAACCAGTATTAACTTTACCCGAGTACATTCATACACAATTGCCATGAAAACTAAAATCCCATAAAACACCACAGTAACAATTCTTTCCTGACTCCTCTACTGAGCTTGACTGGTTCTTTACCTGATTATTATGCCACATCACTCACTAGGGAAAAATATTTTTGTCACATGAAAAGTAAAGGCTGCACTTCCCTTCAAAGGAAATCTGTCCTAAAAGTTGCATATAGTCTGAAACACACAGGGATCTCAGATCTCTTTAAAACACTTCCTTAGATACACTTATCTCCACACACCAGCAAGAGAAAGCCATTCTCAAAAAGAACACAGTGATGCCGTATTGTCAGTGTTTGTGCAAAAACCAAATCAGAAGAAAAACTGTTAACAAAGTATCTGTACAGTTTAAACCTAAAAACCTGGGTTCAATCTAGGTAAATTCAAGACCAGAAGTATTTTCAGCAAGTTCTTGCCTATATGCTCCGATCCAGCTAAATCTGAATTCTCACTTCACACTCCACATGAAAAATGAACCATGCTCTGAGGCAGAGTACCAGCAGCATGCCATCACTATCTAAAAACATCAGATCTCCCGGTACTAAAGTAGTAACCTTTTCTTCTACTAACTACTTATTTCAGGAAAAAATGAGAAAGCCCCATAATGGTCAACTTTCAAAATTAAATCCTTTTACTAATTGCTGATTTCTAAGGTACAAATATGGACTGCCATTATTTTGAGTGCACAACATTTCAAAGATTTTCCACATGCCATTCCCATATTCCTATCCAGGAACTGAGAGGAATATTCAAACTTCTCCTTAATGGTGCTCTTAGCTTGATCATTCAAGGTGCGCCCAAGAACATGATGACCCAGCGGCCGATCAAGTCCCATCACTCTGTACGGTCACCAATGATCTGTGCGAAGACCAGTGGCTTCCATGAGCTTGGTAACAACAGTGCCAGTTACCTTCCAGCTTCTTCACCTTGGCTTCTAGTTTCTTCTTCCTGAGAAAACAATTTGATAAATAGTAAAAATATACATATATGTATCATATACACATATATAATACATATATTAACATGTATATGTGTGTATATATAGTAGATAAACACAATTTGTGGTACTTTTTTATATAAAATTTTTTGAAATTAGTAAAATTGATATAACAAAGAAATGTCGGTCATGATGGGCCCTGTGCATCGACCACTGAAATCATCAGCAACTGTTCTGAAGGTAGAGTAAACTAAGAGAGAACAGTACGCTGTTTATTTTATAATATTTCTAGAAAGAAATCTGTATCTTTCTGTCATGCCACATCTGGGAGTCTCCCTGAGCCACAATGGCCTCATGTCCAGGCCCAGATGATGCATCCCACTGGCCTCCTAGAACCAGTCCAGCATCTACATCACCAGTGTCAGTCTTGGGAGCGTGCATGGGAGGAAGAGGCTGGAGAGCTGCACCAGTTTTCAGATAGATTCTTGGGTCAAAGGCAGCAGGTAACTCTGAGAAACCCTCTGAGGTACCATGACATCACGCCTGCATTAGATGGCTGTGCATGCAGCTCACAAGCTCTGTGAATCCTGGGACTATCATCACTTGGACGCTTTCACACAGCTTTGTATTAACGGTAACAAAGACACCCACTCCACAGCATACCCGGTAAAGTCCCAGCACAGAAGAAGGAGCTGACGACCGTGTTTGAAAACACACAGACATGTGTGTGCGTGCGCGTGTACAGACATAAACACTGCCTACGGAGTTCTTCCTCTGTGCAGCTCTTTAACATATCAAGACTTACCAACCCTCCTTATAATCCTTCAGGGGAGGTCTAATTTCCACCGGGCAGACCTCTAGACTAATGTGAGGCGCCTGACTAGTTTAAGCTCACAGTTGCAGCCCACAACCCAAAGACAGAAAGGAGGAAGACGGCACTGACTTAAGAACCAGCCATTTTCAGACATGAAAACCCCATGTCGACAGTCATTTTGGAACTTACTGAGCATCAGTTTTCAAGCATTCTTCTTTTACACGTGCGTATTCCTGGTGAGTATCTTGGTACAACTTGAGAGAACTCTAAGAAAACAATAGCTGCTGTCAATTTGAAAGCCACTGACCTTCAGTGAGAATTTACTTTGAACTCTGACCTTGATAAGTGAAATTACTACCATTTTTACCAGTAAGAAATTCACCAAATGAGTACATATATTAGACAGGAAACCAAAGTATACTCTTTGAACATTTTAATAGAGATAATCAGATGCTTAACAGATGTAATATGATTAACAGTCTCATCAAACAAAGCTACGCAAGTTAAAATGTATTAATTTTAGGACAGCTCCAAATCTTCCTAAGACTGAATAGCCAGTATTTTCCTCAACCAGTTAAAATTCAACAAAATCTAAAGAAATTCTAGAGCTCAATAAGTATAAGCTATCGTTAATCCTACACAAAAATATAAAGCAAATCATTATATTTAACGATCACTGGGGAAAATGTGCTACTGCCACTCAGCAGGTGCCTCCCGACAGCCACCACGCGACAGGAAAGAATCTGCTGCCGAGCACTGTGTCCTACTACAATGTGCCTATGAGAGGTCTTTAACGGCCACAGACCGGATGTACTTTATGACCCCCTTTTACAGATGGGATGTCTGAGGATCCACAAGCTGACTTATTTTTCCAAAGTCACAGAGAATGAGTGAGTAATCAGCATTTCTCATTGAGGTCTGACTCCAGTGTTCACGCTTCCTCTCAGATAGAGCTGACAATATTGTTACATATTGGAAGCAGACAAAATGCAATGTTGTGGTTGTTTCTGTTTAACCCTCTTCAAGTAGTTACATATATAATGAAGACTTTCTACAGAAGGAGGAAAGCCAATCACTGCTCAAGTACGTAAGACCTCAGCCGGGTGCACAGCACTACTCAAACAGCACCTGTCGATGACTGAGAGCCAGACTCCACCGTGAAAAGCGCTCAGTGAACAGGCTGAGAAGCAGGCATCATTCCAGCTTAGATAGGATATGTCTCATGAAAACCAACTAACTAACTTCACTGGCCTTCGAATTATGTTATCTGTAAAAGCTATGAATTCTCTCCTAAGACTCCTGAAAAGACTAAACCAAAATTTATACCAACAAGCAAGTTTATAGCATTTTTCTGTATTGCCCCCAAGCTTACAGCATTTTAAATAATATTTTTACTGCAACTTGATTTTGAAACAGAGAACACGATCTCTCCACCTTTAAGTTTAAATTTTTGCAGATTCTTTCACACTTACAGCAAGACCAATGTGAAAAGGCAACCAACACAGGACACACAGAGCCCTAAAAATTCGCAGCCAGAAGGTTCCTCTGCAGAATCTCAAAAACCACATAAGCAACTAACACAGCATCAGAGAGCTAGTGATTACTGTGAGGACCATGCCATTAATGAACAAGTTCGATGTTCTCTAAATAGAGGCACACACTTAGTGATTGAGTACTCCTTGTTTCTTCTGTTAAGACATAAAATACCCCCTCATACCAATGACAGTGAGTAAACAGATGTTAATTTATGGAAGATAAACTTTTGTAGGAAAATTCCTCCGGGTACCTTCTTCTCTTCCAGCTCTGCTTTTAAAGACCCCAATTCTTCCTGACATTTCTGCAGAGGAGAGATTTTTTGAAGCATCTGTTCCACTTGGTGATGCAGGGTACTATTCTCTCTAAAAACAGACAAGATATTAGCATTATTATACAGAAGCACCTACAACGATTTATTAAATATGTCAACTGCCACTATTCTATTTTTTCTAACTTGGAAGAAAAAAGGAATAAAAGAATCTCTCTTTTTAATGCCTTCTTTTTATACCAACATGATTTTCACACTGCTCTTTATTCTTTGGCATTATAGTCTGCTTCTAATAAAAGTATATGATTGGAGCACCTGGGTGGCTCAGTAGGTTAAAGCCTCTGCCTTCGGCTCAGGTCATGATCCTAGGGTGCTGGGATCGAGCCCCCCCATCGGGCTCTCTGCTCAGCGGGGAGCCTGCTTCCTCCTCTCTCTCTGCCTGCCTCTCTGCCTACTTGTGATCCCTCTCTCTCTGGCAAATAAATAAAATCTTAAAAAAAAAAGTATATGATTAGCTACTTGAAAAGTAGATTCTCAGTCTGATAGACAATATATGAAAGGATAATATGCCAAAAAGTAATATTAATAATAATTAGGTTTTTCCAACCTTGAACTCAATCCCCATTTATCCAAATTAAATGACAGGCAATTTTGTGGTCTGGTTTATAACAATGTTTTGCCTTCTTCTAAGAGATGAATGTATTCAGAATACGAAACACTGCTAAATTTTCACTCCATTTTAAATTGTTTAAAATATACACCATAACCACATTATTAATCCAGTTCATACAGACAACAATAAGCTGCATTTCAATGGCCACACCATCAGTAAAACTAATAAGTTAAATACCAGGCTGTAATTTAAGACCTTGCTAAGAAGTTCATTTGGGTAATTTAATAGTAAGGAAAATATAAATCTTCTTTTATTATGACCATCTAAGCAACACTCCATATGATGAGTCAATCCTACGCAGCACGTTGACTACTTATAAATCTGGTCTGATAAGCGTCCACCCGCCAAACCACCATGCAGACAGGAACTTACCTTCTTGCAAACTGCAGCTGTAAAACTTGTTAAAGAAAACTCTCAGTTTTATCTGATACTTGTCAGAAGATTAAACTCACTTTAAAATTACCTGTAAAAATCTCTGTTCAATGTATATACAGGCAAGTTCACAATTCCTAGAAAACAATATTCCAAGGTCCATTTATAACACAGTGTTAAAAACTTTTACTAATTTACTCTATTTGCCATAACATGTATCTAAAGTCAAACTATCTACTTCTCTAAACTAAAATAAAAGGTACTCAATTACATTGATGATTAACATGAGTTCGGAGAATAAACACAAAGCAATATTCAACAAATGAACACTACCTTGGATCCTATAAATAACAAAATCCCCAAAAAGCCTAACCTGAATTTCTCAAATAGTCCAGAGCATGACTCCAGCAAACATGAGTCAGGCACTAAGGAGAACCAGATATCACTATACTCAATGAGTAACAAGGAAAGAAACACATAAAACCCAGATAACCTCTCACTTTCACAATTTACACAATACGATAACTTCATTTCCCATCTCATGCTGCCAGTGAAAACAATTATCCTTTTAAACTTCACCTCCTACAAGTTTCTAGGCACACACCATGAGGGGGCAAATGTCTGTAACAACATGTCTCTGTAACAACACGCCTCAGAATACAGACTTCTCCAGATTGGGGATTACACTCACCCTGAATTACCAGTCCTTGCTAAAAAGAGAAGTTCAAAAATACCTGATGAAATAAAATGTATCCTCTCCTTCCAAAAAAGGAAATAAACTTAACAGAACAGTCAGAATTACACAAAAAGGTAAGAAATCAAGGGGCGCCTGGGTTGCTGCATCACTTAAGTATCTATTTGGTGCTTGCCTCAGGCTACGATATCAGGGTTATGAGATGGAGCCCCTCGTGGGGCTCAGAGCTCAGCGGGGAGTCAGCTTGAGAGTCTCCCCCTCCCTCTGCTCTCTCTCTCCAATACAATCTCTAAAAATAAAAAAGGGTAAAAAATCAAGTTATATAACAAGCCCATTCAAACCGGCACCATTGGCACCTTGGGCTGGGAGAGCAAACTACTACACACCTAAGGTACAAAAAGTACGTATTTGGGGCAAACACCAAATGTGTTTAAGAAAAAAAAAAAAAAAAAATCAATATTTACTTGTACCCAAGGCTGAAGAAGATTACCGTATCACTGCATGGGTATTCCAGAATAATCCCAAGGTTTACCAATTTTTAATAAACTATTTTAGGGGCGCCTGGGTGGCTCAGTGGGTTAAAGCCTCTGCCTCCGGCTCAGGTCATGATCTCAGGGTCCTGGGATCGAGCCCCACATCGGGCTCTCTGCTCAGCCAGGGAGCCTGCTTCCTCCGCACTCTCTCTCTCTGCCTGCCTCTCTGCCTACATAAATAAACTATTTTAATAATTTCTATTTAAAAATTTTATAAATTTTTAAAAGTAACCCAATTTCCCTGCTAGATTACATGTGTAATTACCTCATAAAGTTTATGCTAAAAAAGATATAATGAAAGTACACTGTCCTAATACTGGAATTAATTGGCTACCGTCCTCCTATTTAGCTAATTAAAATACTTATAATAACCGTTTCTGTACAGGTTTCATAATCAGAGATATTATTCTGGTGATAATATACATTTATAGTTTAACAGACTGATAATTTAAACAATGGAAATACAAATTTTCACTGACCTACATTTTTTAATGTAAAAATTCAGTACTAAAAATAAATCTAAGTCTTATGCCTTGATTTTATTACTCTAATCAGACAAGGCAGACATGACGGTACCAACACAAACAAATAATCAGTGATCACTTGTACATTCTGGGAGGCCAGAAATCCTATCAAAGCAGGCCTGGAGTTCCTGCCAAAGCTGAAGAGCAGCATCTGTCCCAAGACCTAGGCTGAAACTGCACTTCAGTGCATCCCTGAAAATACATCCATGCTAAGTTTCATGGGAGATTTCATTCAGGGTGTTTTCACCAAGAAATGCAGAAAAGTCAATTACACACACTATTTTCACTCTACCAAAATAACATATCTCACCAGGGGCCAACTACACTACAGGTGCTCTGAATGGTTACTGAACAAATGCTCGCTCACCAAACTTGTGTGGTAAATACAAAATCACTCTGTGATTATAGAGATCAATCTGTCTATCCATCTATAGTCATTCTCTACAAATCATAAAGCTAATTAATAAAGTCCTTTTTCCACTACTCTGAATATTCCTGCACTGCAGGCTTTACAAAAGTCCTGAGAAATTCTCGCAATACACTATTCAGCTTCACTTTATTCCTAAGCCTGAAGAACCTGTCACGTCCTGAGTACAAATGAAAAAGACCTACCCACTAAAAAGTTAGGAGACCTGAAGAAAATGAAAGTTGGTGACAAAAACAGAATATTCTAAAACAGAGACCATCATGAAACATGTACTCACAGGAAAAGAGTCCCGTTCACTGTGCTGCTCAGAAGGGTTCCCTCCTTAGAGGCTGTAAACACTACCCTCAACTGACAATTCCCACGGTTCTTTTAAGAAACTACATATAAGTAAATTTAAAAACTCAAAGGAAAAAGCTAGTAAAAGGATATCATCACATTTCTTCTGATATTCTGTTAATAAATTACTGCAACAAAGAAAAGAATTATGTTACTTCTTTGATCTAGAACATACTGTTGAAATCATGTTTCAAAATACGCCAGGCACCTTTCCTCCTAGGCCTCCTGCAACAAAGCATGTTTAATTAATTAAACACGTATATACACACACATATACATCACCTTCACTTCTTTAAAAGTGCTGCAATGATATATGAATTTTTAAAAAAATAATAAATCTCCTACCATGGCTATGAAATACCGTGAGGAAATCTGAGGTCCAGTCCTAAAGCTAAGAAGGCTTTAAAGATAGAAAACAGCTTTAAAAAAATTGCCACCCTAGGAAAAAACCACTTCCTAAGGAGGGGTGGCCTGAGGGATGCATGCAGGTGTGTCTCCCTGTGCGGGTTAAGCAAACACTTACTAGACCCGAAGGCCTGCTGTAAAGGGCTTTGGACCACCAACACAGGCTTTAGCCTGCAGACAAGGCCCACCAGGGTTCTACCATGACCCACAGCCCAGGGGCCCAAGTGAGAGACTAAAGGCCTAATACACCACCCGCTCTGGCTTGTCTGTCAGGTTCACAAAGTTCAACAGAGTACATGAAAACATACTCACTCTGTATTAATAATTTTCTGCTTCAAGGTAATTAGTGCTTCAACATACTCGTTTAAATTCTGAAAGAAAAAAACAGCTACAGTCAGCTACTTATTTCTGTAATATGAAAGATTATAAATGTATTTTCTGTACCATGTGACTTACTGTAAAATGTGAACATATTTACTCTCACATAAACATACAAATACATACAGATATTATTTACATTGCAGAGGAATACAGACCTACTCTGTGTGACCTTGAACCCATGCTATACCTCTCTGAATCTTGCTTTAGGTGAAGGACGCTCTCCCTGACAATAAGGGGGCATGCAAACTCTGTGAATGTGTGCTCTCAGTGGGATTCTGGTATGGTATTTACTATTTTTAGTTCACCAATTACCAGTAATCATCAGTCTACAACTTACTCTGCATTGTCTCTGAAAGGATTTAAGACATCAAAAAGTCACATAAATCATTAAAAAATCAAAAATAACATGGGAAGAACAAATAAGAAAATTAGGGAGGAAATTCAATGAAAAATTCATTTTAAGAGGATCTATATTTTCTTAAAAGATTCTATTTACTTATTTGACAGAGATCACAAGTAGGCAGAGAGGCAGACAGAGACAGAGAGGGGGAAATAGGCTCCCCGCTGAGCAGAGAGCCCGATGCGGGGGCTCGATCCCAGCACCCTGGGATCATGACCTGAGCTGAAGACAGAGGCTTTAACCCCGAAGCCACCCAGACGCCCCCAGGATCTATATATTTTAGAGACCAACCACATATCTGGCTCTAAGTTACTGCTATCAATTCAACAGGGAAAACCTCATTAGTAACACCGCTCAAAATGTTACTAAGATTTAAAAACAATTTTTTTTCTTTCAATGCACTTTTTCCCTTAATATCTTCATATTTCTTCAGTAAATACTTCAGAAATACTTATTTTTCATTGATTATCCTAAAGCATCTTTATCGAGATAATCCAAATGATTTTGAGAATTACAGAAATATTTCCCTTTATAGTAGTCTGAGCACCTTCTTTGCAGTCAGACATGTAACGCAGTAGTTAAAATTAAAAAGGTCCACACGGAAATATGTAAATAAGAAGTCTTAGTTTGGGGTGTGTAGGTGGCTCAGTCAGTTGGGCAACCAACTCCTGGTTTCAGCTCCCGTCCTGATCAGGGGCTTGATGCTCACTGATGCTCAGCTCGGAGTCTCCTGGTCCCTTTCTTTTTTCTCCATTCCCCGCCCTCTGCCCCGGGGCAAACACACACAAGCTCTCTTATGAACAAATACAATCTTAAAAAAACAAAATAAATTTAAAAAACCCAAAAAACCAACAACTTTGTTTTCTTTTACTCCCACCAAAAATCTCTATTCCTCCTTGTGGATCTCCTCTCAGAAGTGTTCCTGCATATGTAAAGGACATCTGCATGTGCTCAGTCTGGCGACTCACCACTGAAGGCCACTCGGGTTCTTCTCTGTCTCCACCAACCGAATACCATCACTGTCCCTGTCCGTTCCTGTGAGACACTCACTTCCTTAGGATCAAGTCCGAATAGGCTTCCTGCATTAGTCATGAGCTTTGAAAATTTTAGAACCATATTTTTCCACTTATATTTCTTTAGGAGTGTGACTGAGAAATCTCTTGCCGTTCAGTTTCTCTCTTATTAATAGCTCCTTAACTCTGCTCACTGGTATGGCTGCACTTTCCTATGAGCTGCGATATTTGAATAGCAACATTTCACTAAATGTTACAAATATACACATAATGTCTGTCACTTGATCACTAAAATACAACCACATAAGCATGCAGAAATTCTAAATATTCAGAGCTGAGGGATGCCTGGTGGGCACAGTCCCTTAAGCAGCTGCCTTTGTCTCAGGTCGTGATTCCGGAATCCTGGAGTGGAGTTCCACATCAGGTTTCCTGCTCCTTGGGGAGCCTGCTTCTCCCTCTCCCTCTGCCCTTCTCCCTGCTCATGTTCTCTCCCGCACACTCTCTCTCTCTCTCTCAAGTAAGTAAATAACATTTTTTTAAAAAGTATATATTCAGGGACACCTGGGTGGCTCAGGTTAAAGCCTCTGCCTTCGGCTCAGGTCATGATCCCAGGGTCCTGGGATAGAGCCCTGCATAAGGCTCTCTGCTCAGCGGGGAGCCTGCTTCCCTTCCTCTCTCTTTCTCTGCCTACTGATCTGTCAAATAAATAAATAGAATCTTAATATATATATATAATATATATATGTGTGTGTGTGTGTGTGTGTATATATATTCAGTGCCAAATCTGTCACCTTTTAAAATGTTTTGGTTTCCTGATATATTTAGAAAATTCTATAGCACCCAAGATGCTAAAGTAAAAGGATTTTTCTGTTATTCTATTACTCCTGTGCTTTTGTTTTGTGCTTTCGTATCTTTAACCATTCTAATATTCTATACAGTAAACTCTAAACATCATAAGCCAAAAGGACAATGAGTGGACCATTCCATATTTGTATTTAATGTATATTTTGCTTTCCACATTCAAAAACAACCTTCCATTATATACAAAATAAATTTCACATAACAACAGATTTCTGGGCACTTTTACTCCCTAAAAGCCAGCTAAAACTGAAGCCAAGAAACTTTTTCCCCAAAGGCAAAACCCACAAAGATGAGCAGAATAAAAGAAAAATGGAAACTGGAAAACAGATCTGACTTAGCAGGCTCAAGAAAGCGGGGGAGGTCGGAAGAGGGGAAGAGGGGAGAGTCCATGACCCTGGGGTGCTCTGAGACAGGAGGGAGGGGGCAGCACTAACAGAACTAGCAGCAAGCTTCCTTAAGAGCATTAAATCCTCAAATTCCCACCTCTCTGCCACCCCACCATCCAGCAAAAGGTTTGCTGTTCAAAGAATTCTCTGCCTGGGATACTGTGACCACTGTGCCAAAAACAAAGGGACGAGGCAGCCCTGTGCACGCTAACCTGGGACTGACCACCTGCTTGCCACCATTATGCTCCCAGATAGTGGCAGCCAATCCTTGGCCCTCTAGGCGGGAGACAGAAAAGTGATTTCTCTGAGAATTTCTAACCAGCACTGACGGGATATCCTTCAAATAAATGCCCCACGAGACCTTCTGCAATGAAGCTCAGAGTCCAGAAACCCCACACACTCAGCATTTCCAGCCAACATATTAGCCAACAGTTTTAACAGGAACAATCACAGACATCCACATATCAGAGAAAAACCTGTAACACGAAAGTGAGACCAAAATAAGACAAAGCAACTTGGAGTAAACAAAAACCGAGAAGAAAACTTCAAAGAGTAATATGATTAGAGATAAATGTTATATTCACAAAGCAACAATACTTTTGAAAGGAATATACAGAGTTCCTAGCAATTTTTTTTAAAAGCTCTTAAAAATCAGAAATACCCACACCCCCGAGGATGGCTAAAACCGAAATGGCAGATGACAACAAGCCCCAGTAAGGACGTGGAGAAACAGGGGCCTTGGATCCTGTACCCGAGGCTGCCATGGAGTAGCTGCAGCGCACAGCAGTCTGGTAACTTCTCTGAATGTTCGACACAGTTCACCATGTCATCCAGCAAGTGCACTCCAAGGACCATGCCCAGGAGAATAGAAAACACACATCCATGCCGAACCTGAACTCTGTGACTCAGAGAATTATCCGTGCTGGCCAAAAAGCAGAAATACGCTAAACGTGCATCAAACGATGAAGGGATAAATGAGATATCACACAGCCAGACCATGTGATTACTCGGCAATGAAAACTAATGAATGACCCCTGCAATGACAGGGATAAACCTTGAAAACGCTGCGCTACATGCAAGGGGCCGGTCACAAAAGGTTACATGCCACATGAGCCCATTCATATGAATTGTCCACACCAGGCAAATCCAGAGGCAGAAAGTAGATTAGTGGTTGCCAGGAACTGGGAGTAAGGGAGACAGGGAATGACTGCTAATGCCTAAGAGGGCTCCTGGCAGGGGCACAGCGAGGGGGATGGAGAGGAACATGTCTTACAATTACAACAGGGTGACAGAGTTGCATAACTGCGACTGCATTAAAACCCACTGAATTGTACACATAAAAAGGATAAATTTTATGTGAATTATATCTCACTAAAACTGTCAGAACTAAATTAAAGACAAGGAAGCAAAATAAAAGCCTCAAAAGATTTGATGGTACTTAAAAAAAAAAAGTTCCCCCAAATAACGCAAAACACAGACATGAGAAAGAACAAGGAGAAATAAAAATTGGAATATCGGTGTGAGATCCCCACATGCCCAACAATATGAGTTCCAGACAGAAAGTAAGAGAAAAGACAGCCAAAGAAATTGCAATATTCATGAAATCTCAGAACTGAAGCCAGAAGCTTCCAAACGGAAAGGTCCCAGCACACAAACGGAAAATAGCATCCAAACCAGGCAACACCAGTACCCAATTTCAGAGCATCAGAGACAAGCAAAGACCCTACAGGAATCCCAAGAGAAAAATAAAACCAAACAATCACATACAAAGAATCTGGAATCAGATTGGCTTAGGCCTTCAACAACATCGAGAGACCTAAAAAGCAAGTCTTCAAGATTTTGAAGGAAAGTGAATTCCAAGATAAAATTCTGTACAAGCACCAATCGACTGGGATGGTAAATCAGACATTTTTAAATCTGCAGAATTTCTGCAAATTTACTTCCCAGACATCCTTACCTAGGGAGGTACTAAAGGATGTAAACACGACCCACCAAAAGCATGGAAGCAAACCCAGACAAGATGATACAGCATCCAAAACAGACTACGGGGATCCAGGAAGTGAGCTGCGCCCCAGAACACAGCAGATACAAAGGCTCAGGAGGGAATTTTTTCCCTTAAGAAAGCGCTAGAATATCTGGTGGAGTGAAAGCATTAAAAGGACATTTCTACCTAACTGGCAGAGAATTCCAAGTAAAACTCACCATGCACTTAAATTATGATTTTTTAAGTACAAGTGATTCTTCTCCCCCTTTTCTATCTTTCTTCCAGTTGTTAGTTGGCCTCATCTTCTCCACCTTGCCTCCAGATGCCGTTCTGTAATGTTAAGTACTATGCAAGAAACATTCCAGAAACCAGACTCTAGAGTCACACACAGCTGGATACAAATTCCTGTCCCACCTCTTTCTGGCTGAGTGAACCTTGGGCAATTTTGTGTAGCCTCCCCCTGCCTCAGTACCCTTTCCAATTCTATAGATAAGAGGACTGAAATGCTGGGAGGGGCAGAGTGGGCCAGCTCTTGGGAGTAAATAGGATAAGCCACAGAAAGGGTTTAACCCAGTTCCTGGCATATGGTAAATAGTCCTTAACATTTTCGAGATGAGCAAATTGAATCAAGGATATCATCATTCATCAGGGGAAACAAGAAAACACACGGGAAAGGAAAAATAATCATAATTTACTCCAGAGTATAGCTCTGAATAACACATAGTGATAAAAACGTCCACTCTGAGTAATGACTTAAGCAAAACTCTATGTAGGCTGAGAAGACGGGCGGGGGGGGGGGGCGTAACAGGAGGGATGCTCAGGCAGGTGGGGTACAGAGTGGAAGGGGAGCTCAGTCTGCACCTTCCAAAGGCAGAAATCAAATATGCCCTACACCAGAAAACAAGTAGCAACAAAAGTCTATTATTTCATTATACTAGAGTTCATCACAAAACACACAGTGCAGTTAAAAGTAGGAGGGGAGAGATGCAGCAGGGAACTGACGGCTGGCTTAACACGTCTTGCACATCTAGCTACCTCTCTGAACTGTGTTCACGTATATTCGATAAAGAAAAGAATTTAAGACCACAAAACATGACACAGGAAAAGCCAGAGACAGAGCACAGACGAAGTCTCAGCTTCCTACAGCATTCCAGGCCCTGACTTCTTCCTAAGAGCTCAAATTCGAGCAGATACCACAGCTACCTAACAGTATCTTGTTTTTCTCCATTCTGGTCCAAATGCCATTTACAATGGTTGCAACCATTTCTAAAGTATCTCGGAAGCGTGAGAGTGCAGCAGGCTGGGCCTCAGCAGCCTGTGTGTGTTTATGGGGACACACTGCACCCCACTGCCGTCCAGCATCTGGGAGGAAGCAATGTGAAGAGTGCACCCCTCCAGGACAGCTCAAAGTGATGTGCTTCCCCTGACTGCTATTTCTCTCCCAGTGGTCTTGCTCTTCTGGAACTCCTACTCCAATGCTCAGGCTTCCTCCCAGTCCTCTCCCCTAACCACCATCTAGCTTTCTTCTTTCTCTGGCTTCTGGCTTGGTCCCTCAAGCTGCACTTTATACAGCTAACACAATTCCCAGGCAGCACGTTCTATTACTTTTCATTCCCCATTTGCTCCTTTTCTAAAGCGTACTGTTTTAATTTTATCCACACAATATCCTCCAGAACGTCACTGTGAACAGGTAGCACTTGGGAAAAAGACATCCAGGCTGTTTCTCTTCCCTCCCTTCTCAGAGAAGTGGAATCAACACAATGGCTGAGCACACAGGGCAAGGAGGGGGCAGCAGGTTAGCAGGATAACCTTGGCCAAGGGACAAGCCAGGACTCATGGGGCGGAGGCGGAGAGAGGGGATGCCAGCACCACGCTTGGGAAAATGGCAATACTAAAGGAGTCAGTACAGTGTGCAGATACGGAGCAGATAAATACAGGTGATAATAGGACAAGAACATTGCCAAAGTCAACCTCAACACTAACATTATAGGCTGGAAGATTCTTATTTGTGATGGCTGTCCTGTGCCCCGTGCAAACGTTTGGCAGCGTATCTGGCCTCTACTAACCAGGTGGCCAGAGCACTCCCTCAACCACCAGAGTGCACCAAAGTGCAGAGTTAACACAGCAGGTCTGAGATACCGTCCCTGGAAAGGCCTGCTAGCAAGGTAGGCCCTTGGTGGTGTCCGGGAACTTGGATTCCTAGAGGTTTCCCATCATTCTTCCAATGCTAAGAGTGCTTCCCTGTGCTTAACTACATGATGTGCTTTATGCTGAAACTTGCTTTTCCTTCTGGGAGCCTGGCACTTGCGTAAGTGCTAGGTAGGCATATGGGACCAGTGCCCAACAGACACTGTGCCGTGACACAGCGCACTACTGGAGAACTTCAGTGAGTCCACTCACCCTCACTGGGCTTCCTCAGGGCCCCACGCCATGGCCTTTTCTCCTGGCAGATGGAGCTTTGTATGCTCTCACTATAATAAGTCATTTGGTGAGCAGGACGACATGAAACTGGGAGTGGGTTTGGGAATACCTGATACAGTGTGACCTCCCACAGTGTCTCCAGACCTTCCCAAGGAGAACACAAGGCTGTGCTCTTTAAGCTTTCAGGCACATGAAAGGCAGAGAAAGTCTCAGTTGGAGGAGGCTGAAGAGACACGACAGTGCTCTACAACACACACCCTCAACCAGTCCTGGAACCAGCAAGGCAGGCGGGATTCCCGGGCCCACAAGCAAAACCCGAAGGGCCTGGGGATGGGATGGAGCAGCAGCACCGACGTTAATGTCCAGACTGGAGGACTAAAGGCTCATTCCATTGGAAAGTGTTCAGATTGTGGGGAAACACACCCTGCGGCGTGTGGGGCAAAGACAGCGTGTGTGTGCCTTATGTGCCTATCAATGACGCAGCAAAGGAGGAAACAGCGGAACACCTGGTGAATGGGGTGAGTGTTTGGTTCTATTCTGGTGATTTTCTTTTAAGTTCTAAGTTATTTCAAAAGGAATTACTTTTAAAAATCATACCAATCCCATTAATCGATCCCTACTGGGGGTGATCTGGCTCACTGTTCAGCTTGAATCCTCTCTGATACATGGCATTTTCTCCTCCTACTTGTCAACCTGTTATTCGCTGCTCTTAGGTCAAGTCTACACCGATCTGCATCAGAGCTGAGTGTATCTCCTGAGCGGTGCACAAGGACCCCTATGGGACATCCTCTGCACAGAGTGGACTGGAACAAGGCAGGAGGTTGGAACCCCCCCCCCCCCAACTCCATTCTGGGAACTTCTCCACCAAACAAGGCGAGAGGCTCTGGCCCTGGAAGGCAGGCTCCAGCCTCACATGCCTGGTCTTCAGCTCCCGTGCCGCGTACACCACGCTTCCTCCGTCACACACCCCTCCCCCCCCCGGTCTCTATACACGGCGCCCTCTGTCCACAACACGTCACTTCCATCTTCTCCTCTTACTCAACTAAGAACCATCCTTTAGGCAGACCTCGATTCAGAGTCACCTCCTCCAGGAAGCCTTCCCCTGTCAGCCTCCTAGGTGCTCCCAGGATCCCTTGTATGCCCCCCAGCATGGTACTTAGCCCCCACAGGAAGGATCCATGCTGCTCCGATATGACTACTCAAGTCCAGCAACCCACAGGGACCTTGGACTGGAGCTCAGTGACCAACCATCAGCATCACTCAGTGGCCACAGACAGCAGGTGAGCTGAGGGACTACAAAACGAAGGGGACCAAACAGGCCTTCGAATGGAGCAATGAATCACAGACAGGGCACCCATTTGTCAACACCGATGCAAAGACGACAGGGAGAAAGAGTTCCAGCAAGAAGACGAGACGGCTCCACTCAGGAGAGATAGCTTCCCACTGCAGTTCAGAACGAGCCCAGGGCGGCCGCGACCACCTCCAGCGGGGAGACACCTGCAGCCTGCCTGCCCGTTTCCGGTCAGGTGCGAAGTACCCATGTGAAGCCACCCAGCCAGCCACCCAGCCAGACGCAAGTGTCTCTCTAGGAGGGAACCTGGCACTTCTCCTAAGGTGATGTACCCTGACTGACACCTGCTCCGTTCTCAATCTTTCCCACCCTCATTTCCTAGGTGCCTATTTCCCTGTTTCCTTTTCTCACCATTCCAAGCCCATCTTTCGTCAATAGCCAGAAGCTTTCCCCTCAATGACTCCTGAGGACGGCACCTTGTCTCATGATGTGCCACAAAGGTTCTCAAAGTCTCCCTAAAGAACAGAACATACTCACCCGTTCCCCTATCACCATCTCTCCCCCTAAAAAATTCTTACAAGGAACTCCACGCCAACCCACCCAGGCCTCTGCTCCATCTTCTCAGCAGGCCATCAGATGCTCTGGGGGCCCATGTCCCAAAAACGACAAATGTGAAAGCAGCTGAAAATTCCAACTGTGACCTCACTCTAAAACTTCAATCCCACATTTCCAACACCTCTTCTGTCTTGGTTTCCAATTCTCTTCCCTCTCACAGCTCTCGGTCACTCTGGTCTTAATCTCTGGATCCTTTCGTCCCCCGATCTAAAATCCATCTACCCTTGGTAGTTTCTCATACTGAGACCCTTTCGCTTTCTACTCCCACTCCTGGGAAGCTTCAACAAACCCAGGCCATCGTTATCAGTAGTGTGCATTAGGAAAATACTGTTCCAGAGCTAGCTGTACCTCCTCTGACCCAACCTGTATACCACCACCTGCTATTTTTACCAAAAACACAGCTCTTATGCGGTAATGTGCAAAACCTTTCTCTACTCCATAATCCTGGAAAAATAAGTATAAAATTTGAAGGTGGTTAGCATCCGAGATCTTCAATGATCTGCCACGAACCTATTTTTTCATCCTGCCTTTGCAAAATATAAGATTCATTTGAGACTCTACACGTAACAAATCACCCCCTCCCCCTAAAAAGATGTTCTAAGCAGAAACCCAAATGCAAGTATTCTGACCTAGGAAAGAGATCTGAAAAGGCAGGGCCTGCTTTTGTAAATCCAGTTCCCCTAGAGCCCAGCTAGGCCCACTCCTTTACTGCTGCCTGTGGAAGACCTATGTACAATGGGTAGAGGACCTATAAACAGACCACAAGCCCTACATCTTGAGGATCTTGCCCCTTGAGGAACAAGTCTGCAGACCCTGGACTGAAAGACTTAAGGGATTCCTCCTACTGCTGCTCTGAGAACACTAGTAGGAAGGCGGCAAGGGTGGAAGAGGAGGCGTCCTCAGGAGACTGGAGCCAGAACCTCTAAGCCAGAGAGCACACTAGGTTCCAGGACTGGAAGCAGCAGCGACCAGTGAGGATGAGGTGAGTCATGAAGGTGGCCAGGATGTGAGAAAAAGACAGGAACCAAGGAAGATACCTCTAGTTTCCGGCCAGGTGCCACTTTTAGCAAAGATGAGGACTGCCATGGGTAGATCAGGCTTTTGGAGAAAGACCAGATCCACAACTGAAAAGCATGTTCTCCTGCAGAGAAGCCTCCAACAACTCACTATCCTTTCAGAGTAAAAGCCCAAATCCTTGCAATGGTGTCTAAGGGCACACACAATCCCACCCTTCTTTTACTGATGTCATCGGACTTCCTGGCTGCTATAACTGTTTTTGTGCCCCTCCTACCCAACCAAATTCATATGTTGGGACATCTTCGGGAAATGATCAGGTCATAAGAGCAGAGCCCCCATGAATGGGATTAATGCCCTTTAAAAAAGACCTCACAAAGCTCACTTTCCCATTAGATGATCCACCAGGTGACAGGGTGAGGAAACAGCAGAATCAGGCCCTCTCAGACACCAAATCTGCCCATGCCTCATTGATGTAGGACTTCCCCGTGAACAGGACGCTAAGGAATAAATAATCCTATTGCTCAGAAGCCACCCAGTCTATGGCCTTTTGTTATAGCTGCCCAGAACAGACTAAGACCTCTACATTCACTCCAGCCCAGCAACAGTGGCCTCCTCTTCCCGAGCACGTCAAGCACGCCCACATCCGGCCTCCACACCTGATCTCCCCACTGTATGGGACGCTCTCCTCCAGAGCTGCTTCTCTCTCCACCCTGGCTCAAATATAACCTTCTCAGAAAGGCTTTCCAAGGACTTCCCGCATAAATTCCGCCAGCCAGTAGCCCCTTCCTCGCCCATTTGTCCTTTCCACCCTCTTTGCTTAAATTTTTCTCTACCATATTATCTTCTCATGTAACTTGTTTAACCTATCTCCTCCCCGCTCCTAGAATGGAAGCTCCAAGAGATCAAGGATGTTTGCCTTTTTTCCTGCTGCTACAATCACATTGCCTAAAACACAGCCTGTGACCTATAGATACTTGTAGGATGAATTGCACGTATACATGCCTACACAGTGCAGCTCAACTCAATGATTTAACTCAGTTTCCCTTCCATCCGTCCATCCCTTCCCTTCCATGCCAGTGCATGATCCCTTCCTCTCTCCCCTGTTCCAAACACTTAAAACATTTGGGATCAGTACACAGATAATGACTTAAAAAAAAAAAAAAAGGCAGCTTATCTTGATAGCCTGTAGCCTACATTCCTTTCTGGTCTCACCACAGCCACTCTCCCCTCTGCACGGGGCTCATGTCAACCAGACACTGGTCCGCTTCTTAAAGGCACCCTGCTCCTTCTCACCTCATACCCTTCCCACCTGTTAGTCCCTCCACGGAGCAAGCTCCTCCCACATCTCTTCTGCTCAACATTGATCTCCCTATCTCACCTCCTCCAAAAACATCCTGCCCACCAACCCAGCCAAGAGACAAGACCACCATTCCAACTCCTCCTTTATTTTCAGAATATTTAAAATACTCTAAAGTCATACTTGGACACGTGCCTTACTTTTAAGAGAAGATCATCTATTTTATTTACCACTGAGACTCTGATGCCTACAACACTAGGTAGAAAGGGTGATGATTTAATTCAATCTAGGAGGCAGGGTGTGGCCTACTTTGCCCTTACAGGCACTGACCCTAGAAGCTAAGAAACTCTCGGAAATAAGGACCTGGGACTATTTCCACTACCTCACAAGACTTGGGAGTCAGACACTAGTAACGCCTCTTCTGTCACTGTAGAGAACAGGCCACTCTGCTGTTAGAAACTTCCAGTAACTGCAAGCCTTTAACGGATGAATGACCCTCCCCGCCAACCCGCACGTCGCGCCTCCAGGCAAAAAAAAAAAAAAAAAAAAAAAATAGTTCAGGGTGAACCAGAGCAATCGAAAATCTCATTCCTCAGAGAGGGAGCTTCCCTCCGCGTTTCACCCATCACTCGTCAAGCTCGAAGTCAGCCCCGGGGAGCCCCGAGACTGGGTAAGTGAAGGAAGGGGCCCTCCAGAACTCGCTCACTCCCTCCCCCCACAGTATCCCGGCAAACGCGTCCTGGGTTGCGGTCCTACACAAAGCAGGAGAGGCGGTTCCCCCCAAACAACTGCAGCAGCAAGGGGAGCGGGAAGGGGAGGAGGGGGAGCTTCCGCCGCGGAGCCGGAGCAGCGCGCGGGGGCGCAGCCTGCGCGGCCAGCCCCCCAGCCCCGCGCCCTGGCCCGCCGGCTGAGCTCCTCCGTGCCCTGGCCCGGGAAGGCGCCGCACCTGCTGCAGGGAGGCGCAGCCCTGACACCGCGAAAGGTCCGCCGCCGTCCCGGGCGCCGCCGAGTGGGTCTCGCCCGGCATCATGGTGCCAACGCCGGGCCCTGTGGGCCCGCGCGCCTCAGGGACCCGCGGCCTCGGCCCTGTCCTCCCTCTGCTGACGCCGCCGGGGCCGCCGCCTGCCAGGCCGCTTCCCGCCGGGTCCGGGCGGGTCCATCCGTGCACAGAGGTCCCCGTGGAGGTGGCGAAAGGCTCTCCCAAACGGAGCCGCCTCGGGCACTAGAGAGAAACGCGACCCGGCGCGGCCCCCGAGCGCGACACCGCTCAGCCAGGACCCCGCCCCGCCCTAGGTCGCCCCGCCCCTCGCCGCGGCATGAGGCTGCCCGCAGTGCCGCCTGAGCAAAATGGGAAGGGGATCCGGGCCGAGGCGACGGGAGAGGCTCCCACTAAGGAAGAGTCAGGTTGATCAGAGGCACCGGAGGTGCACTCCTTGTGCCGTATAGCGGGTTAATCTTTTATTGCCGGCGTGCTGTGGGACAGACTTTCCATAGACACCTAAAGCCTTCAGCGAGGGGGCGGTGACCCCCGTGATGACGTCACTCTTGCGCCTGCTAGACTGGAAGGACCCGCACCCGGACGGGCAGGTGTGCGATTTGTAACCGGAGGGAACCGCTCTGTGCGAGTCCGGCCGCGTATCCCGAGGGGCTGGAGGACTACGGTTCCCGGCGCCCCGCGCGGCGGACGCCCCCGAGCGATACGAGGCCGTGCCGGGTGCGCTGGAGCGCCTCGCCGCGGCCTTCGCGGCAGTGGTCCGCCCTTCCTGCCAGCTCCCCGCGGGGCTCCGAGGGTCGGCTCGCCAGGCCCGCCCGCGGCCCGAAGCCCGGTCAGACCGCAGCCAGCCGCCGCCAGATGCCAGGTTAATGCCTCTTAAGAGGGGAAGGCAGAGAAGTCCTCTCCCCGCAGTTACTGGGTGGAGTCGGGATTTCCCGAGCCTTCCCAGCGTCTGGCTATTAAGTCCGGATTCTCAGCCACGTATGTGTTCAGGGGTCGTCCAGGCCTCGCCAGCCCCTGCCCACACGTGCGGTGCGGAATTGCGGCTGGACGCAGGCCTTCCGGGACCGCAGTCGGGGCCCTGCCCTTTCGCACAGAACCTGAGGCCGGCGCGTGCTGGGGCGTGGAGACCCAGGGGCCCTAGACCTGACAGCTGGGCTCTTGTCCCTGACACCTCAGAGGGCGCCCGAGACAGGAGGTGCTTTGACGATCATTCACCCAAGAGCAGAGACAAAGCCAGGCCGAAGGGGAAGGAGAGGGCGCCGCAGCGGAAGCGGATGTGCCTGGGGAGACCCCCGCCCCCGCCCCGCCGTGGGGCCCCTTAGAGAAAGGGGAGAGGAGACCCTGTGTGCGCCCTGATGATTTTCCACTTCTGGCTTCGGATCCCAGACACGCAGGTTTTCCCTTTTGTGTAAGGTTTCCCAGGTGAGCGTTGTGTCTTGTTTTGTTTCCAGATTACTTTGCTGGGAACACCAGCTTAGCCTTCAGCCTTTCCTTCCTCTAGGCCGCCTGCCCACACGCACAGCGCACCTCCTGTCGCTGGCACTCAGGGCTCTCACCCCGCCTTCCTGCCTTTGTCTTTGCCTGTTTCTTCCCTTTTGCCGAGAACACTTTCCTCCCAGCCCCACTAGCGAGAATCAGCCAGGTAATCCTCCCAGCTCCCGTGTTTTACCTCC
This sequence comes from Taxidea taxus jeffersonii, assembly GCA_003697995.1. Taxonomy (NCBI): domain Eukaryota; kingdom Metazoa; phylum Chordata; class Mammalia; order Carnivora; family Mustelidae; genus Taxidea; species Taxidea taxus. The sequence goes on from RCUC01135943.1 coordinate 97,522, forward strand.
ACCACCCGGAGTGACACCTACCTTCTTTTCTGCACTCTTTTATCTTTTTCTTTTTTTTTTTTGTAACAAAACGCTTTGACTTGGATCACAGTGATTTTCATGTCTTCCAAGACCTCTCCGAAGTGCTGTACACAATAGCAGTTCAGTGAATATCAGAGTGGACCAAATTTGCTGCAACTAATTGAAGGTAAAAAAGAAAAAGCACTCGTTCAGAAATGAAACTGCATTTGTTTCTCCTCCTGCCTATCTCAAACCGTCCTTAAGGCATTTAGAGAAAGAAACAAAAGTCTTGTTTGTGTAATGCAGGGTCAGCAAACTCTCTTTAAAGGGCCACATGGTAACTGTTTTAGGCTTTGGGGGCACTACAGATCACTCTTCATATTTGTCATTATTTTTTGGTTGGCAAAGAACCACCTAAAAACATAAAACTTGGGCTCCTGCCTGGCTCAGTCGGTGGAGCATGTGACTCTTGATCTCAGGGTTGTGAATTTGAGCCCCAGGTTAGGTGTAGAGATGACTTAAAATCTTTAAAAAAAATGTAAGACTCATTCTTACCTTCCAGGCTATACAAAAACGCGTCATAGGTAATAATGGGAATTGGTATAGGCCACTAATCAAGGAATCCTGAAAATTAGGTTTTTCCTCTTTCCCACATGAGGAGCCACTGCTGTTCCTCATTGTGATGGAAACAAGCAAGTGTCTACACTGCAGAGAGCCATGAGCAGTGAATTTAGAACCACAGAGCTGGCTATAAATTCTCAAGCGAGTGGCCTATTTGAGCTGGTCTTCCCTTACAGAGCACTGGCTGTCGTTTCAGTGAAAGGTGACCAGGACAGGGCCGAATCCACGAAATCTACTACACAGAGTAGTTCATAACAAGCTATTGATGGCATGATCCACCCAGGAAAACAAACGCGTCTTTAGCGTACTCACAGAAAAAATAGTAGCTGGTTTTGGTTTTCGTTTGGGGCTGTTGCTCTTTTTTTTCTTAATCATTTTTCTTATCAAATTTCCAAGAAAAATGTTGCATTTCTGTGTCAGTGTCACCAGACCTGGAGGGATGTCTAGATTCTGGCTTCTGATGTGGGGACTTCCTTGTGGCTGTGGAGTCCAGTCCACTGTTCAGAGAATCTGACTCTAAAAGTCACACTCCTTGCCTCACGACCTCCCAGATGCCCTGTCACTTCTCCAAATTAGAATGTAACATAATTAAAAGACTAGTTACACTGATTGTTTATTAACGTGTGCTTCCACTAAAATGGCTGATAGATTATCATCATATGAACTCAAAATGAAAAACGATTTGTCCTCTGGAAGTTCCTATATTTTGCTTCATGAAGAGCATTCTTTCATTTGATGCACTTATCCATAATGAAAATAAACCATGTTGCATTATTTCTTTTAAAAACCCCTTGATGTGTTTTCTGGAGTCCTTGGTGGCTCTAACAGTTGATGATTCAGTGACAGTATCCAATAAAGTTCGATGCATTTTTCCACTCGGAGATGTAATGCTAACAAATGGCCACAGGATGCCAGTCTTTCCCTGTGTCCTAGAGACAAAGGGCCCTTTCCAACAGATTTCTGCTCTCTTCTGCCACATCCCAGGGGGAGGCACTCTGCGGGGTGCCTGTGCCCCTTCACTGTTCCCCACACATGGTCCTAAGTTACCTTTGCTCCAGTGTTTCTTACCGTCCTGGGTTAGACTGTGATCTGTCCCTGTGGGCAGCAGAGGCCCTGGACCCTCGCTTAGAGCCCAGCTTCCATTCTGGAAGTGATACAGAGCTAGGGGGAAAGATGGGTGCTTCCTGGGAGTTTAAGCTCACTCAGCAAGCAGAAGACTCCATTTGCAAAAACAAGCATCGTTTGCAAATAGAGCGCAGAACCGACACGACTGTTACTGACAAGCAC
>RCUC01135944.1:0-19481 GCA_003697995.1 Taxidea taxus jeffersonii
GCCCAATACATTTTAGCTGGTATTATTACAATCTTTAAGAGCCTCCCATCCCCAAAAAGCTAGGCGAGGATGCCATGGGGAGGGGAAGGGAGCGGAGGGTAAAAATGTGGCAGAGTGGCCGGGAGATTGATGCTGCTATTGACCTGCCCCTAAGCTACCTTGGCTGTAGATGGATACCTTCTGAGACCGCACCCCCTCCCACTCTCCCCCAGCTTGACATTTAAGCCTGTGCAGAAGCTAGTCTTGAAAAATGCAAGTTTCCAATTCTAGGAGGTCTTCAGATACATCCTGTGCATGAAATGAGATGGATCTGATGTTCTCCCAAAGCAATATAAGGGTCACAGCCAGGACAAGACTGGGCATATGATGGGGAGTGGAGGGGGGCTGCGGGGGAATGCCCAGCCCTTGCTTGCCTCCCGCTCCCAGTCTGTAAGAGGTGCACGTAGCAGATGGAATGGCGGGGGTGGGGGGCAGAGGAAGGCACAGAAATACAGCCATATTGTACGGCTGATTCTTCTCTCGAAGATGGAACCACCTCAGGCACCCCCAGCCACATGCCTGTTTCCCAGAGGGCCGCTGCCATAGGTCAGTGTGGCGGCCACCTCCACCCATGAAGTCCCATCCAGTCTTTAAGGCTCAGCTGAAGGGCTGTCGCCCCTGAAGCCTCGAATGAGTCCTCTCAGACAATGACTGAGCCACCCCTGCTCCTCTGCACTCCCCAGGCTTCCCAGCCCTTCCCTCAGCACACTGAGCTGAGCCATGCTCTTCCCTCTGCCCAGAATGCTCTTCCTGTCTCCATCTCCCCTCTGGCTCCTTCTCATCCTGAGTCAGGTCTCAGCCTCAACAGCTCCTCCTTCGAGAGGCCCCACCCTGTCCCTATTGCCTCCTCCCACCCCATCAGCCCTTCTCTCCCTCTTCAACGATGCACGTTAACTCATCTTTGGTTGTGGCTTATCTTTTGCGTCTGACACTAAATTCTGACTCGGTGTCACTCATTCACCACCGCCGACCTTGCCCCAGTACGGCGTCTGGCACATGTGGGGTCTTCCACACTTCTTTCTCAGTAAATGAATGAATGAATTCACCCTTCTTATGATTCTTTTCTGATGTGTCTTGTCTCAAAATGATCTGAATGCATATCTTGCCCCCCCCTCACTGCACAGCAGGGTATACTCCTTACTGGGGCATCTGTACTTCTCTTGATTAAAGGTACGAGGTGCTAGGTACCCAGTATGTGTCAGACACTGTGGTAAATGCTCTGTCTGAACCATCTCATTAATCCTTAAAACAATCCAGAGTTTACTTGTTAGTAACAAGGTTCACCCCGTTTACAGATTGGCGGGTGGGGGGGGGGGGGGGGGGGGGGGGGGGGGGGAAGGAAGGCCGGGGGGGGGGGGTGGGATGGATAATTATTTTGCACCACTGTTACACTCCCAATGGAGTCCAGCAATACCAGCATGCCCCCAACTACCGAGCTGGGTATCCCTTACGAGACCAGTCAGAGCTACGTACACGGTAGGTCCTCGATACACGCTTGATGGACAAAGAAATGACCTGATGTTAGTTCACTCTTCAATGAGGGTCTTTCTGGCTTCGCTCCAAAAGCAGCCAGTCGGACTGTAATCGGTTTTCCCGACCTTCACCAGTCCGGCCCAGCCAAGGAAAGCTGGGGGACCCAAATGACAGGAGCATGTGTGACAATTAATGGTGTGGTGTGTTCCCCAAAATCCCACACACAAAGGACTAACTCATCTGCCACAGGCTGCCCCACGGAAAGGTATGTCCTGTGGTTCTTAGCTCAAATGCCTCGGTAGGAACAGCACTGCAAAGCCTGTACACTTGACATTTCTACTCCCTGCCTGTTTGATAACATGCAACTGCCCACTTGGTAAATAAATCTGGGGAAAGCACAAGCTGCAAATTCACTTTTCGAATGATTTAACCCGCCTCCCCTTTACAGATTTCTCTTAACATTTTGCATTATGTTGAGTGCCAAAAATGCATACTAAGGTGCTACCCAGGATTCAAGATATTCATCCTGAGAAGCACAGGAAGTCATGTACCATTGTTCAGGCTCTAGACTGCAAAGTTCTAGGTGGTATTCATAACGAACACCAGGCGAATGGGGCCTTCCAGAGTTGTGCAGTGTGTCGGCCCTGCTGGGAAGGTTCCAGCCCTCTTCTCTGCCTGCGGCAAAACCAAAGCATCTTCCCAGAGGGTCCCCACCCCCACTTGCACGATGGGTCAGCAGCCAGGGGAAAGTGCAACTGTCCTCAAGCTCAGTGCTAGAACCTAGGCCATGCACCCATAACACTCAACATGTGGGCATCTGCAGCAAACAGGTAGCTGACTGTGATTTTCGGGGTCCATCAGGATTCTGCACTGGCTCAGAGGCCGATTCAAATTCCTTGATCTGGCATTCTAAGACCCTACAGGACCTGAGCTTACAGGCTCATTTTCCATGATTTCCTCAACTCTTCCTGGGTGCTGTGGAGTTTGCCCACCCTGGGTCCATTCCCTCTGCTCTGGTTACAGCACCCAAACTGTCTATTAAAAAGATCGGCAAACTATGGGGCCCAACCTGCTGCCTGACTTTGAAGTAAGACAGGAACACAGCCGTGCCCGTTCAGTAATGCCCGGCCTATCACTGCTCTCACACTATGTCTAGGAGGGGTTGGGACAGACGAAGCCTTTTCTAGGAAAAGTTTGCCCAGCCCTGGTCTACAACCTTGGTTCACGTGTGTCAGGTGGGATGGCCCTTTCCCTGGTTCCAGGGTGGTCAGACGATCCAGGCATGATCCTAGCACCACTTCCTCCAAGCAAAGGTGATTGGCTCATGACCCAAATCAGAGCAATGAGAGCCCTTCCTGGTTTGTTTGCTGCTGTTGAGAGCGAAGCAAAGAAGCAAGCAAGCTTAAGAATGAAGCAAATATGGGGGTGCCCAGGTGGCTCAGTTGGTTAAGCGTCCGACTCTTGATTTTGACTCAGGTCATGATCTCAGGGTTGCGAGACTGAGCCCTGCATTGGGCTCTAAGCTGGGCATGGAGCCTGCTTAAGATTCTCTCTCCCTCTCCCTCTTCTCCTCCCCACTCCTCAAAAAAGAATTAGGCCAGGGGCGCCTGGGTGGCTCAGTGGGTTAAAGCCTCTGCCTTCGGCTAAGGTCATGATCCCAGGGTTCTGGGATCGAGCCCTGCATCGGGCTCTCTGCTTAGCAGGGAGCCTGCTTTCTCCTCTCTGCCTGCCTCTCTGCCTACTTGTGATCTCTATCAAATAAAAAAATAAAATCTTTAAAAAAAAAAAAAAGAATTAGGCCAGTAAAGAAAAAACAGTGGGGGGGGGGGGGCGGTAAGAGGGCACAAATGCATGCCCATGACAACATCTGACCCCTGGATCCAGCTATACCTGAAGCCACTGTCCCTGGGTTTTTCTCCATAATGAGACTATGCAAACTGTCATAAAGGTGTGCAGGGTGTGAATGCACAACTCTCAGGGGGTGGCTGGACCTACGTACCTGCCTTATCTCCTTTACCACATTTAAAATCTCCTGAGCACAGTAATCAGACTCTATTGAGTCTGCATTCCACAGTGCCTGGCCCACAAAGCATATCAGAGACACAGTTACCAATGAAACAGATTAAGTTTTCAACTAAATGACTGGCACTTTCTGCCTGTAGGTTCAATTTCTGCCTATAGGTTCATCAGTCAGTCAATAACCATTTTCTGGAGTGAACAACACAGATTAAAAACCATGCCCTCAGGGCGCCTGGGTGGCTAACTTGGTTAAGCGGCTGCCTTCGGCTCAGGTCATGATCCCAGCATCCTGGGATCGAGTCCCACATCGGGCTCCTTGCTCGTCAGGGAGCCTGCTTCTCTCTCCACCTCTGCCTGCCACTCTGTCTGCCTGTGCTCGCTCTCTCTCTCTCTAACAAATAAATAAATAAATAAAATCTTTTTTAAAAAATTTAAAATTAAAAAAAACCATGCCCTCACTGAGCTGGCATCCTTCTGAGCATGGCTTTCGAGATACCAGATGCACTGAGCCAACTTCATCTACACAAGGCACTAGGCAGTGGGAACGATCTCTTGATCATCCACTAAACATCTCAACTCCGTGTGTACCTGCAGGATTCAGGCTACACCCCGTGACTAATGAAAGCATTGCTTAACACTCTCTTTACACCAGTTGAAAGAATCTCCATCCATACCTACAAATTCAGAAATGAACACTTACTACTTTGTGAAGCATGTTATGTGCACACCTCATTACTCTGAACCACAACCCTGTAAAACAAGTTCTATTACTATTCTCACTTTCAGGCGAAGAACCCAAGACCAAACAGAGCTAAGACGAACCACTTACATTAATGCTTGCCAACCAAGTGTCAAGCATTTGTAAATGCTTTTCTGTGTACCTATTCAGGAAGTCATCACAACAACCATATGACATGACCCTATTATTTTTATCATCCCCATTTTACAGATGGGAAATCAAGGCACAGAAATCTAACGACTTGCCCAAGGTCACAGAATTGGGAAAAAGTAGGAGACACAGGATTTGAAGGCACAGATCCTGGCACAGAGCCATTTTGCTATGGCAATATTTGATGCTTGCTTCCAAGAAGAGCAAGTGAGAGGACGGAGACATGACCCCCCCCCCCCCCCCCCGCTTGGAGGGAAAGAGGACTTCCAGAACCTCAGCTCAAAGACTGAGCTGGAACAGCACCGGGTTCCCACGCGGCTCTGGCTGTGGGCCCTCGCACTGCCTCCTGCCTCTCGGGGCCTCCAGCTCTCTCTCAGGAGGAGCTGGACTCAATGACGGCCAGGCCCTTCTCGGCGCTGGCCTTCCAGACTCAACCCGGGCTCTCTGGCCACGTTCCTCCCTTAGCCACTGAGAGGTGGACGAGGCACATGGCTGAGAATCTTCAAAACTATGTTCCCAAAATATCTGAGCGACTGGCAGATGGAGACGTTGTGTGCAGGCGCGGGAGGAGCACGAATTGGAAATAAAATGAAAGATGCCAGAGAGAACATAAACAGCGTTGGAGGACAGGATGGAGCCTGGCGGTGCTTTTCTGCTTGCCTGTGCCTGAAGTTCTCGTTCAGACCAGCAAAAAGGCACCTGTTTGTCCATTCGGTCTACCAACCAGGCAGCCGTTGGTCCTGAGCATCAACTCTGTGCTAGGCACTGGGTCGGCGGGGGCTAGGACCTTGGTCATTCTGACGTGGACAGCCGTCCTTAGAATCTGGACATCCCTCGAGGAATGCAGGTGCTCCCAGATCTCTCCTTCCACGTGGAATGACACTCAACGTTGATTAAAAGCGCGCACAGGCTTAGCACTGAGCGGTTCGCGTCTCAGAGGAACGGAGGGGACCGGAGGGGAAGCTAGAGGCCGGCCACCAGCTTGCAGGACAAAATGAAAGGCGCGCAGCAGGTCCCTCGTGCGCAGCACAGAGGTCCAAGGACGTTCAGCGTTTTCCCCCTTTCACGCCCGGAGCCCTCCTACCCGCACCCCCCCTCACACCAACGGAGCAGAGCAAACGTCTCGAGATGGAGATCGCTTCCAAGGAAGTTCAAAGCAGTTTTTACTTACAGCCAGGGAGGGGTCTGGGCAGGGAAAGGTCCCAGAATTTCAACTTCATCCTCACTCGACTGGCAACAGCTGGACTCATAGCACCTCTGACAGCAGTGCCTGCAAGTCCATCTGCACAGTAGCAGATCGGAGATTCTAGAAAGAAAACCCTGAGGCCATCGGGGGAGGTGGGCAGTGGAAAGAAAGGGGGCGGGGGGGGGGGAGGAGAGGGGAGGGGAGAGGAGGAAAAGGAAAAACACCCGAAAATTATAAGCGGCCGATCCCTGCTGGGAAATAAGGACATTCGGGAGGTCTGTCTCTGCAGCTGAACACTTAGAACAAAATGTTTTCCGTTTCTATTTACCAACTGCAGGCACCAAGATGGTAAACACCAACTCGCTGAGCCGTTAATAGCGAGCTAAACATTTGCAGGTATTTTCCCGGGTAGTTTACGTGAATGTCTTTCTTGACAGGTGGGTGGTTTATACAACATCGTGAGGGCTTATACAATATGTTCTCGAGACACAATGAATATTACTCTGCCTTCTTGAAAGCAAAGCAAAAGAGGTTTTTTTAAAAAAATCATCTCAGGGGCGCCTGGGTGGCTCAGTGGGTTAAGCCTCTGCCTTCAGCTCAGGTCGTGATCTCAGGGTCCTGGGATTGAGCCCCGCATCGGGCTCTCTGCTCCGCGGGGAGCCTGCTTCCTCACCCTCTCTCTCTGCCTGCCTCTCTGCCTACTTGTGATCTCTGTCTGTCAAATAAATAAATAAAAATCTAAAAAAAATAAAATAAAAAAATCATCTCAGTGACATGAAAGTGAACAGAGGTAACTGAAGCGGAGTAAGGAGGGGGCAGGTGGGGAACAATCTAGCCTGTCTACAGGAGTGTCTCCTCTTCCTCGGGATCTCCCTCCCTTCCGCAGAAAGGCAGCAAAACCACGGTCGCTCGAAGCATCCAGTCACTCTTTAATACCGAACAGCCCCGCAGCCCCACAGAAGACTCCAAAGCGAAAGGCAAGCACCTCCTGATCAGAAACCAGACCAAAGGAATCATCGAATGAACCCACCTCGTTCAAAGGTTCCAACTGCCCTTTTAGAGATCCACGAAGAAGCCAAGGGGCGTCGGGGGCGAGAGGATTACAAAAAGAGAGACAAGACCAGTTTAGCAATATTCCAGCAACTCAGAAAAGAAAGAAAGAAAGAAAGAAAAAAAAAAGCCTGCATCTTTCCAATCTTTCCACTTACCATCCTGGGAAGGGAGCTGACTCCCTAACAAGCTGCTGCTGTCTACGGGGCTGCCGGTAGCCTCCTGGCTAACCAGCACCGAATAAATGGGAAACTTTAGCATTTCGATTTGATTTGCACCGTATGCTGTTATGAATCAGAGCGGGTGGATAGACAGTCATGCTATCCAACGCAGCCACACTTCAGAAGAGCAAACCTTCCCATACAGAAATAGCCATGAAGCCAACCCAGAAGGACATGATTAGCTAACAGGCAGGCAGACACAATGTGTGACTGGCGATGTGACTTGGCTTCTCCCACCCTCCCAGGGGCCCTACCTTAAAATCCTGCTCCAATGGTGATGGTGGGGAGTTCCATATGACCACCCACAAACACAGGGAGCAGAAAAGGAAGCCATAATCTGGTCCTGGGAGGGGGGCGGGGGGTGGGGCTACCTCCCTTTTCAGCCCCACCTCCCACCAGGACTTCTTCTCACAGGTTCCCAAGGCATAGACTCCCTCCCCCCAGCCCCCCACCGCCAGGGGAAGAGTGGCAGTGGCTTAGGGACCAAGGGGCCAAGTAAACCAGATAGATTAGGAGGAGTTCCACATCCCAGCCTGGGATAAATCCCGGAGATGAACTCAAACGCAGAACGTTGAATCAAGACAACGAAAGTTACCCTCTTTTTCAGTTCTCTCACAAGGAGGTGGAGGTCTCAGTTTGGTACCATGTGCATGTTAACATGTTTCTAACCCTTGTACATCTGCCCCCCCCCACCCCCAGCCCCTCTTCCTTTTTAAACAGAGAGCGGACCTCAGCTCAGAGTCTTGGACATAACGAATATGTGGCATTATTATCATTGTGTTTATTTTTCCAGCTGCTTATATCAAGTGATCCTGGTTTTCTATTATGGTAGTGACATCAAGTTTCCTTTTCAGACGATTTTAAGTTAAAAAAAAAAAAGTGAGTCCCTTTATAGGAAAAAGTATTAAGTAAATATAGTACAAGTGGTACACAGCTCATGAAAAATTCAAAATCCTTGAAGTGATAAGGGAATGGCTGCAGCTTGGGAAAGAAAGTCTCAGGCACTAATCAAAAACTCTTCCAAAAGCAAAACTTGAACCACACACAGAGCAAGGCACCTGAAGATGCCTGGGGGCCACACAGAGCTGAGAGCATAAATGTTAGAGCTGGCTTCACCACCAGCCAATCATGGGACTTGGGTAAATCAGGGGGCCACTCTGAACCTCAGTTACCTCTTTTCTTTAGTGGAAGGGCTAAGCTAGGACTCTCTGAAAATGCCTTCGTGTGCTGACCAGCTACAAAGTATCTGCTTTCTTTCCGTGGCTTTATGAGAATAAGGTGGTTTTGTCAAGACCAGCTGGAACCTATTAGGCATCAGAGACTGTCCTGGCCAATACAACAGTGAAAGGGCAGCAAAAAGCTACACCCTCGTGCACTGACATGAGAAAGTGCTTGAAGATGCTTACAATAAAGTGCAAAGATAAAGGGCTGCTTTTTCCTTGGACAACAGTCCATGCCTATTCTTTTCTAAGAGGAAAGCATTTCCGGGGTGTGTGATCAAAAGACACCGTTTATAAAATCATGTGTTTAGAGACAAGGCCACCACAGGGCCCAATCATCCAGCTTTCTCAAACCCCAGGTACAAGATGAAGGTCCAGGAGCAAAGAGAAACTAAGGAAGAAGAAGAGGGGAGGGAAGATGTTTTTACGTTCCCAGCATGCTAAGTCTTTCTTCACACTGGGTCCACTAGGTTCATGTATTTGACCGGATAGAGGATCACTGATTCAAGCCAGAAAGAAACAGGAAGAAGGGGAATCCAGATATTCTAGAACAGGGGTTGGCAAGCTATGACTCGCAAGGCTAAATCCAGCCCACAACCTCCTTTTGTGCGGTCCTCCACTTAAGGATGGTTTTTGTACATTTTGGAATGGTTGGGAAAAAATCGAAAGAAAATGAGCACTTCTTGACTTAGCACACAGAATATGAAATTCAAATTTCAGCGGCCACAAGGAGTTTTATTGGAACACAGCCACGCCCATGCATTTACTATTGACTATGGCTGTTTGGAGCCATAGTCACACTTGAGTATCTGTGACACAGACCATGTAGTGCTCCAAGAAAAAAATTTACTATCTGGACCTTTATAGAAAAAGTTTCCTACCTTGTTGCAGAAGGAAAGTCAGTTTCACCAAGCCAGTCTATTTTAGCTGCTTAACAAACCCCCGACTGATCCCCACCATCTCCCTTTTAGATCCCACCATGACCCCTAAGCAGCTGTGTGACCTTGGGCAAGTCATTGATCTCTGTCCTGAAGGTGGTTATTAAAAAACCACAGAAGCCTGTTCTAATAATGTGTATTTTGCACTGGACTGTGCATTCTGAGGGGCAGAGACTGTGCTGTTTTCACAACTGTATCCCCAGCGCTCACATATAGTAGGTGGTCACTCACGTATTTGTTGAGTGACTACTAAATAGCCCCCCAACATTCAGTATGCAGTAAATGTACAATAAATATGACCTCCACTGTACTTGAAAAGAGGACCTAAAGATTCCACAGAAGCCAAAGGAGCAAATCTAAGCCAACCAGAGGGATGGGAAGACCAAGATGGGTGACAGAGCACAGAGTTCCTGCCAGGTTGAAAAGTCTGAGGACAAGATGTGAGCCAGTGGGGAACTAGGAGATCAGCAGCCCTCCCAGCTGTAGCTGGGATAAGAGAAGTGAGCCCAGATGCACCCTAAATGTGGGAACCTGTAGGCTTCTCCGCTGGGCAGAGAGGAGCCAACCCCAGAAAGCAAGCAGCTCAACGGGTCTGACTGCAGGTCTGACTGCATGACCTTGGCGCTGACCTGTCGCCACTTCCCCGCCTTGTACTGAAGGGAAAAAAGGTCTCTAGTCAAGCAGCCTCCCCCCAAAAAGGACGCCTGGAAATTATTTCGGTCCAAGAATTCTTGCTAGAGTTTCCTCAAGGTGATGGGGGTCCACAACTGCCAGACCCCAATGTAATGGCCGAAAATGACCGGTTGCTCCCGCCCCCACCAACAGCGCGCCTATAGTACATCCCCCACCCCTCGGCACCCAGTGCCCAGGAGAGGCGACGTCCTTGTCCCTCCAGGCCGGAACAGCTGCCTCAGGCTCGCTCCGCCGGCCAATTAGCCAGAGCCGTCACCACGGCAACGGCAGCTGGCGGGCCGGGCGGCTGGCGCGTCCCGGGCCGCCCTCCCCGCGGCCCCTCCCCTAGGGTGGGGTGCAAGGGGAGGGGAGGAGGGCAGAAAAGTCCGCCCCACCCCCACTCCCTCCCCAGGAGGCGAGGGCGCGCGTGCAGAGTCCACAGGGGCCCTTCATCCCGGGGTGTGGGGGTCCCCAGCCCCCTATTCTGGGTCGCACCCACTGCACAGGCTGCGTGCCCTCGGGCACCCTTTTTCTCGAGGCAAGTTTGTGGGAGCCCCGCCGCGTGCCCTCCCTTCCGCGCGCTCACGGCCGGAGGGGGCGCGGCACCCCCCACCCGCACCGCGGACCTTGCCCCCCAGCCTCAGCCCTACCTGGATGTACGCCATTTTCGCCCTCGCGCACTCACTCCGGCCCGGGCATGGCGCCGCCACGGCCACTTTGCCCTCGCCAACAGGGGAGGGGGGAGAAAGCAAAGGGGGAAAGGAAGAAAAAGGCAGCCGGGTGGCCCCAGACGTGACTGGCGTGGTTGATGAGCGGCGCCCGCCCCTCTGCCGGCCGCCCCGTCCTTGCCTTTCCCTGCGTTCCGGCTCCCGGAGTCGGGGCCGCCTCCCAGGTTGGGAGAGCTGGGGCGCCCAGAGCCCCCGCCTCGGCCACTCTCGCAGTCCGGCGCTCCCCCCGAGGCGCTGCCCTGGCTGGAAAGAGGCCGGGGCGCCTGGGGAAGAAGCCCGGGGCAGCCGCGGGGACTGCAGCGACCCCGGCGCAGGCGGTGCTGGAGACTCGGGGCCGGTGCGCGCCGGAGGCGGGGGAGGGGATGGGGAAGGGGGTGGGAGGGGGCGGTGCGCGGGTCAGCCCATCCGGTCGGCACCGGGGCTGGCACCTACTCTGAGCCGAGCCCCCGGGACGGCCTTGAAGCCGAGGGGATACAGTTCTGCCAGCTGTGGAGTCTGGAGCGGGGAGGGTCCTCCCCATCCAGCCCTCTCCCAGTCCGGGTTGGGAAAACTTTATTCCCGCCCCACCCGACGCGCCTAGAACTGTTGCGGCGAGGAACGCAGAGGCCTAATGAATGGGAGCCTTAAGTTCTGGTGGAGCCTAGGGTGCCCGGAGGAACGTGCTGTGGCCAGGGCCGCAGGGGCGCGCGGAGAGAGCGGTGCGCCCCTTTTACCCTAAACCCGCCCTAGTTGCGCCCTGGGCTCAACAGGTCTGGAGAGGGGCGGCCCGGCAGCGCCACCCAGCGTCGAGCCCGCAAAGTGCGCTCCTCGGCCCGCTCGGAGCTCAGCGAGCGGGCGCCCCCGGGCGTGTCCACCCTGTCCCGCCCGCCCGCGTGGCTGGGGCGCCCTGGGTTTGGAGTCGTCCCCTAAACCGGTTCTCCCACCCTCCGCGGCGTCAGAACTGGGGCCCACTCCGCTGCTGAGGGATTTGAAGTGGAACATTGCCCTCCGCTGGTTCTGTTTTTAAAATGCCCCGCCGTCTCCCGTTGTCAGTCACCGGTTCATCAACCTTTTAACTCCCCAGCGTCTCCGTCTTCTTCATCACTAAAAATGGCATAAAATCTCTGTCCTGGGCGCCTGGGTGGCTCAGTTGGTTAGGCAACTGCTTTCGGCTCAGGTCACGATCCCGGAATCCTGGGATCGAGTCCCACATCAGGCTCCCAGCTCCATGGGGAGTCTGCTTCTCCCTCTGACCTCCCCTCTCATGCTGTCTCACTCTGTCTCCCTCTCAAATAAATAAATAAATAAATAAAAATCTTAAAAAAAAAAAAAAAATCTCTGTCCTGCCTTTTCCCCAGGGCTGTTTTGTGGGGATAAATGAGGAACGTGGAAGTAACAAAAGGTGTAATGTCCGTCTGTGTATGTATGTTGCATGAAAATCCAACCGATACACATTTTTTAGTCCGTCCTATTTCCTTCGTAGCACGTGGCCTGCAGCACATGCTGAGCACTTACCATCTGGGAGACACAGTGATCACAAGCACTTCACAAGCATGATTTCATTTCATCGTCCTCTGCCTTGCTCACTATGTGTCTAGCACACCGCCTGACCAGAGTGGGCATAGCACACCACCTGACCAGAGTGGGCACTCGATAAATGTTTTTCTTGTTGCTGTGGACTCCTCCTATTTGAGGCAGGTGCTGCAGTTCTCCCCAGGTCACAGATGAGACTGAGGTACAGTGAGGTAGGACCCCCCACCAAACCATCACAGAAGCATGGCAGATACCGCCACTGGCGTTTGAAGCCACACAGTGCCCTCCTAACTACTTAATTGTGTTTACCCACAATTGGGTAAACAGTGCTGTGTTTCTTCAGCACTGATGGAAAGGGTGCTTGGTGGGGAGAGGGCTTCACAGAGGAAGGGTGATTACTGGGATGGGAGCTTTGGGGGAGAATTTGAGAGAAGTGCAAGAGGTTGCCAGGTGTTTCCAGGAAGAAGAGCTAACCTTTTTGAGACTGTGGGCCAGGCTCTGCTTTAGGCCTTTTACACAAATTCAATTTTCAATTCCTTGATGACCATGAGGTGGGCACTATTATATTCCAGTCTCTAGATGAGAAAAGAGGAGGCATAAAGCTGTTAAGTAACTTGCCCAGGGGGTAAATGTCATTGAGGGACTGGGATTCAAACTAGACAGCCTACACGAATCCGTCCCCTAGCCGCGGCACCACACTGCCTCACAGTACTGGGTATTGGGGGAAGGGAAGGAAGTACTTAGGATTAATTTGATACCTTAATCCCTAAGGATTTAAAACTGTCAGAAAACCAAGCACCCCTCCTCCCATGGTTATTTTAAATGGGCATAACGGAAACTACTTCTGGAGTAATCAAATACTTCTCCATATGTAAAGCACCTGGCACACAATAGGTGCTTAATAAATGCTTGTTGAATGGGTAAATGGATGGATGCTGCCAACGCTTGAGTCATTATCATGGTTGAGAGCTGAGCACTTCGCATGCGTTCCTTTGGAATCTTCACCAGAGCCCTACAAGGTGGACACTATCATTGTCCCATTTCCCTGATCAGAAGGCTGAATTTCCGCAAGAGAAAGTGAGTCCCCCTAGGTAAACAAGTGAAGAATGACAGGGACAGGACAAAAATGCAGATGTGCTTAATTCTGAAAGCCCAGCTCCCCAGAGCTGTGCCATCCTGCCTCCAAAGAAAGAACGAACAAGAAGTGAGCGCTACATTATTTGTCAGATGTCCCTCCAAGACTGGCTTTCAGGATCCCCAGCTCTGTGAGCCTCTCCCTGCTATTCCCAGGGAACTGTAGTCCTGCTTTTGCTTTGAAGTGTGATGTGGGCTCAGAGCAAGGCTGCGCCTGTTTAGACAAAGTAGTTGGCACCAACCCAGATCTCAGGAGAAGCTCCTACTTCAGAATTCTGCGGGGCTCCTAAACTTAGGAAGGAAAAGAGTTACATCTCTTTTTTTTTTTTTTTTTAAGATTTTTATTTATGTATTAGAGAGAGAAAGAGTGAGCGCGAGCACAGGCAGACAGAGAGGCAGGCAGAGGCAGAGGGAGAAGCAGGCTCCCTGCCGAGCAAGGAGCCCGACGTGGGACTCGATCCCAGGACGCTGGGATCATGACCTGAGCCGAAGGCAGCCGCTTAACCGACTGAGCCACCCATCTCTATTGTCACTAACCTCTACATGAAATTCAGTATCGCCTTTCATTATGGATGCAGGCAACAAATCACAACAGTATTGACATTTACCTGGGTGTGTCCCCAGTAGAAAGAGAAATAGAAGTCAATAGAAATCAGGTATATTCACATCAAATTACAGTTGTGGCAAATAACTTGAAATTTTATTTACACTCTTTACTGCCTGAAAAATCACAGCTACTACATCTATTTCATGCATTAATGAGGAGGCACATACATTACCATATTTAAATTGGTTTTAATATTTTGATAAGTGTATATCAATAGAATTATCATTTCATGATAATCCTATGTATTCCACTCTATGATTTAAAGACATTCTTCTGAGATGGGGTCTATAGGCTTCAGTAGACTGGGGCGGGAGGTGGTCTGAGGCACAGAAAGGATTAGGAACCCCTGCAAGTAACATGTGCATTAGCTCAGGGTTGAGAGTGGGAACTAGCAAGTAATTCTCTGGCTGGAAGGAGGGGGGGATGGTGCCAGGTGAGGCTCAACAGGTAGGAGAAGCCAGATGCCCTGCGGACTGGTAAGTTACTCCATAGAAGAGCAGGGAGAGCAGGAAGGGTCTGGCCTGGAAGGATTTTGGCAGGGGTGTGTGTGTGTGTCTGTGGACACGGAGTAGACAAGCCTGGAGGCAGCAATCCAGGTATGAGGTGATTCGGGCCTGAGCTTCGGTCACCCAGCGAATCAATGCCTGTAACTGAATGAGCAGTGATGAGGTAGGTTGTGGAAGGCAGAGGAGGCTGGAGGAAGGCAGGTTTGCTAGGGGAAGAGTTGGGGTTTTATATCTGGATATGCTGAATCTCGGATATGTATTGTGTAGAGTTCCTGGGAGAAACTCCATCCCATCCAGCTTGAGCAAAACAATTTAAGGGCTCATGAACTGGGAAGTCCAAGGGCCAATCCTATAGTCAGGGCTGGATTTAGAGATGCAAAAGAAGTTACAAGTCCTCACTCTCTCGGTATCTCACCTCTTCACGGCTTTTCTCTGAACATTGGGGTTTTTTTTTCTCCTGGAGGAGGTCTGCTTCACGTGGCAGAAATGTGGCCAGTAGATGCCTTGAGTTTCTGGTGTATTAGTTTATGCCCCCAAAGCAAAAGAGACTTTTTAAGAAATCTGAAGGAAAAAACTCGAATTGGTCCTGCTTGGGTTAAGTACCTATATCTCTGGACCACGCACTGTGTCCGATGAAGCCAGCACCCTTCTTGAGTGCACTGAGACCCAGCTGAGCTGAGACCACGAGCCACCATCCCAAGCAGACCCCTCAGAGACGGGGGAGCACGGGATTCTCTAGGAAAGACACGCCCACAGGGGCGTGGCTATGGAACATGGGTCCAGGCGGACATGTCCAATGAGCAGATGAGTTGGTTCCAGACTTTAGACCCTCCTAAAGCAGAATGGTGCTCCCAGTTGATCCGGAGACAAGGCTTTTGTCATCTCCTGGGTGCACTTCTGGGCTCACTTCAGTCCACATTTTCTTTCTTTCTTTTTTTAAAAGATTTTATTTAGCTGGTAGAGAGACAGCGAGAGAGGTAATACAAGCAGAGGGAGTGGGAGAGGGAGAAGCAGGCTTCTCTCTGAGCAGGGAACCTCATGCGGGGCTTGATTCCTGGACCCTGGAATCATGACCCTAGCTGAAGGCAGACACTTAATGACTGAGCCACCCTGAAGCCCCAGTCCACAGCTTCTAAAAGGAACCTGGCCCCTCACCTTCTCCCTTCCAACCCCAGAGGGCAGACACATAATAATGGTTTTCTCTTTAGGAGCCTTGAGAAGGTAGTTAGGAGGCAGGGCAAACCACAGACCTCAGGATATCTCTTATAATTCAGAGGCGCCAGAACAGCAGAAAGCAGTCTCTGGCCAGCATATGCGCAACACACATTCTGGTTAGGTGACTTTCTATTCCTGCCAAACAGGCTGACGGCCCTTGTCTCCTAAGTCAGTTTTAATTACACAGCCTCCTGAACATGCCATTCTGATCCTGTTTTAGCTGTGCCCATAACCCTGGGCAGTGTTTCCCAACTCTGGGGAAGTGAGAAGGCTCTGGGCTAATTAAATAGCTGGTCTGGTAAAAGGCAGAACAGCCACCAACTGTTAAATATGATCCCCGAGGCGGACGTGACCGAGTAACCCCCCATAGGAGGCGAAGCCCCTTCTTCTTGGTCTTCACCAAGGGCAAAGTGGTTTGATGATAGCAAGAGATCTGGATTCCTGTCCAGCCTGGCCTACCCAAGTAGCTGTGTGGCCTCAGGCAGGCCGCTTCATCCCTGGGAGCCTCAGTTTTCCTCACCAGCAAAATGGGTATAGTACTTCCCTCCGAGGGCTGGTGTGAAGTCAAGCAAATGAGAAAAATGCATGTGAAACACCCGTGTATGTACATAATTAGTGGCTCTCTGTCTCTTTCTCCCATAACATGGAATCTGAGGCCATGGCGCCTCTTATTCTATTTTATAGTTTTAAGGAAACATGTTAGGGAGGAGGAAGAGACAAAGTAGAGGTTAAAAACCCCGGCCTGTGGGATCAGCCAGGCCTGGGTCTAAATCATGCTGCCTGCCACTCAGCAGCTGTGTGACTTCAGCTCTCTCTCTCTGTGCCTCAGTTCCCTCTTCACTGAATGGGATGCCAGCAGCCACTGCTTCATGGAGGTGAGGATTCCACAGGACATCTCTGTTAACCCTTGGCACAGTGCCTGCCACTGAGGAGTTCCTCAAGAAATGCTAGCTAGGACTGTTTTTTATTTTCAAAACAGAATCATAGCCCATGAAGTTGCTTTAATTACTAATAACTGCACTAGGTGCTTTATGTACCCTGATCAGTTTCTCTTTTTTGTTGGTGGGAACCAACAAAACCATCAGTTTCTCTTTTTTGTTACTGGGAAGAGATAGTGCCGTATCATCACACACTGGCACAGGCATTCTCAAACCTGAGTGTGCACAGAAGTGGGGGGATGAATGGGGATTTTTGTTAAAATTTTTGTTAAAAACCCCATTCTCAGACTCCTCCTCCAGAGTCTGATGCAGTAAATGAAGGGCTGGGGTCGGGAGGTCTGCTTCTCCTAATAAGCTTCCAGGAAATGGCTGATGCAGGTGGTCCAACATCTGACCTTGACCTTGGCAGGTGAGGACATCATTTCTGTGATGTTCGCTCACTTCCTTCTTAAGAGGACGCTCACCCCCTGGGCCTATCCGTTGGTGGGAATGAGTCTGGGTGGAAGATGGCACTGGGGCAGGCGTGCACCTGGTGGTGCCCATAATCCCTGAAGATATTTGGCTCGCCAAGGACACTTCACTTCCCACTGATCTCGGCATCGCACCAGAACGTGTCATCTTGCCTGCTGTCTGCTGGCATCACTTCTAAGGATCTTGCTGCGATGAAGGAGTCCCCTGGTCTAGCTTCTGAAGCCTCCACACTGGTTTAAGAATTTCCACCACAGGGGTGCCTGAGTGGCTCAGTGGGTTAAAGCCTCTGCCTTCAGCTCAGGTCATGATCCCAGGGTCCTGGGATCCAGCCCCGCATCGGGCTCTCTGCTTGGCGGGGAACCTGCTTCCTCCTCTCTCTCTGCCTGCCTCTGCCTACTTGTGATCTCTGTCAAATAAATAAATAAAATCTTTAAAAAAAAAAAAAAAAGGAATTTCCACCACAAATGCCCCTGTCTGCGGCTGGTAACTACAGTCAACCAAACCCTCTGCGCCCCATGATTCATAGAAGGGTAGCTAATTATTTAGTCTTCAAGAAGGACAATCTGAGGGCGATTTAATAATGGGCTGCACACATCTGAAGACCTACTGGCAGGGCACTGGTGACCACCTGTTCCCTCTCTCTGCCACAGCTAGGAGACACAGAGATGGGATTTAGCTACACAAATAGAACAGAGAACCAGGGTAGGCATCGGGCATGGCAATGATGTGGTTTTAAGGGGCAGCACATAAAACCTACTTTCCTAGGACTTGTGACAAGGCAAGAGCTTTGGGTCTGATGTATTATTTTCCCCCAGAGGCCAGGAGCAGGTCTGACATTCTGCACAACTTCAGGAGAAGGATTTTGTCTTCCTCATCCCTGTACTTGGCACCAGGCACAGTGTAAGCCAGCGGTTCTCAAAGTGTGGTCCCCCGACCAGCAGGCATCAGCATCTCTGGGACCTCGCTAGAGATTCGGAATCTCAGTCCTCACCCTGCACCTACTGAACCAGAAACTCCTAGGGGTAGGGCGGGGGGACCGCGAGCTGTGTTTCAACCAACACTCCGGGTAATTCTGATGCTAGCTGCAGGGTGAGAACCCCTGAGGTTCCAACTTTCCTGTGCATTCCATTCGCCTGCGGATCTTGTTAAATACAGTCTCTGATTCACCAGGTCTGGCGTGGGTCCTGAGATTGTGCACTGCTAACAGGCTTCAAGGGTGAGGAGCGGACCACAGTTAGAGGATTTGGGATCTATGACAAATGCCAGCTCATATCATTCCTCTGCTGGAAACCCTCCAGTGACTCATCTCACTTAAGGGAAAAGCCAAAAAGGTCCAACATAACCTGGCCCCCCATTGCCTTGTCTGCTGTCCCGATCTCCTACCCTTTGCATGCTTCACTCCACCCGGGCCCCCTCACTCTTTCTTGAACACTCCAGACTCCAGGGCTTCTACACTTGTTTCTGTTGACTATTACGCTCGTCCCTCTGAGCTCCCCCATGGCTCACTCTCACCTGAATAACAGGCGGCATACAAGAAGGCTCATAATGATTCTGCCTCCTGGGAGGGACCCCCTCACCTCAACTCCTCCCAGTGAGTACGGGCAGAACTTATCACAGGTGGCAAGATGTCACTTCTGTGATTAGGTTATATAAGGCAGTAATTTTTGCCTTGGTAGCTGACCCCTTCTGCATGACCCAAGCTCCCACTTGGGGAGAGACCCACATGGCAAGGAGATGAGGGCACCCTGCTAGAAACTGAGACCCCAGTCCAACAGCTAACATTCTGATAATTGTGGGGGCTCGGAGGTGGATTCTTCTCTGGTTAAACGTTTGGGTGAGACCCCACCCAAGTGGGGTCTTGATTAAAGACTTGAGAGAGACCTTGTAACAGAGGCTTCAGCTAGGCCGTGCCCAGACTCCTGACCCATAGAAACTGTGAGATAATAAATATGAGTTATTCTAAGCTGCCACGTCTGTGGCAATTCATTAGATAGCTTTAGATAATACAGCCTCTTTAGATTTTGCTCAAATGTCACCTTTTCAGTCTGATTTCACCAAATTTCCTCTTCAAAATAGCAACCTCTCCTCTGTCCCAGGAACTCCCTGTTCGCCTTCCCTGCTAAATTTTCTCCATAAAACATATCACCATGGGATGTAGCTTATATTTTCCCTCTTTTTAATGGTCTGTCTCCCCAATGAGAAGCAAGCTCTATGAGCTCAGGGGGTTTTTTGTAGGTTTTTGGTCTGCATCTCCCCCACCTGCATCCTTAATGCCTAGAGCAGTGCCCTGCAGAGGGAAGGCATTCAATAGTACTGTTGCATGAATGAATGGATTTTGCCAATAGTCTCCTTCCACAGAGAGGACAAGGGGGCACTTGTGGACGCCACCTTTGCATTTTCTCAGCACAGCCACCCCACTGAGAAAAGAGATTTCTCCAGACATCCATATGTCTGTCAATCTAGGGAGAAACTAATGGACCCCACCTGGCTCTGATCCCGCCTTCTTAAGAGACATATGGGGAAATCTCCTGTAGAAGGACCAAGACCAGAGTGCCTGGGTGGCTCAGTGGGTTAAAGCCTCTACCTTCGACTCGGGTCGTGAACCCAGGGTCCTGGGATCGGGCTCTCTGCTCAGTGGGGAGCCTGCTTCCCTCTCTCTCTCT